>JADRCD010168569.1:0-14634 GCA_019843815.1 Montemys delectorum | reverse complement strand
TAGATAGATAGATAGATAGATAGATAGATAGATAGATAGATAGATAGAAATGAGAGAAAAATAAAAGGGGCAGAGTAGCACATGCCTTTAACCCCAGCACTAGGGAGGTAGAGCAAGCAGATATCCAAGTTTGAGACCAATGTGGTCTACAGAGAGAGTTCAAGGACAGCCAGGGTTACATAGAGAAACCCTGTCTCAAAAACAACAACAAAATAAAAAAATAAATAAATAAATAAGAGAGAAGCTCTAAGAAATTGATTCATTGAGTAAGAGCATGCACTGCTCTTCCAGAGTTCTTAGCACCCAAATCAGTGACTCTGTGAATAGGGACACACACACATAACACATCTTTAGATTTTTTTTTTTTTTTTGGTTTTTCAAGACAGGATTTCTCTGAGTAGCCCTGGCTGTCCTGGAACTCACTCTGTAGACCAGGCTGGCCTCGAACTCAGAAATCCACCTACCTCTGCCTCCCAAGTGCTGGGATTAAGGGCATGTGCCACCACTGCCCGGCTTTACGTCTTTAGATTTATTTTTGAATGTACGGGGATCTTTCCTGCATGTATAATTGTGTACCATGTGCATGCCTGGTATCTTTGGAGGCCAGAGAAGCGTGTCAGAGTCCTTAGGACTCCAATTACAGGTGGTTGTGAGTTTCCATGTGGGTTCTAGAAATTGAGCTTCAGTCCTCTGGAAGAACAATTAGTGCTTTTAACTGCTGAGCCATCTTTCTAGTCCCAAAAAGAAATCTCAAGGATAGAAATGTAAAGAAAGAGTGGCTATGGGCCGGCAGCTCTTAGCTCCGGGATGGGCTTCAGGTGAGTGGAGGGGTGGAGTGTCCTGGGCTGCCATGACTGATTCTCTGTTCTTTGCAGGACAGCTCCGGGATGAGGCTGTGGAAAAGACGCTGGTTCGTGCTGGCTGACTACTGCTTATTTTATTATAAAGGTGAGCTGCAGCCTCAGATCACCAAGGGTTCCTTGTACTAGAGAGGATATTTAGGGAACACAGATGGGAGCTTTCTCAGATCTAGTGGTTAGAACAGTGGCCTAAGTTTCTTAGCCTGTTACCCTGCAAGAGTGTTCACTGACATGTATGGCTGGTGGCTTCAGCTTTACCACTGCAGTCCACAGAATTATTGAATTCACGTAAGTAGGATTCAGTTACAGTCTCGAGACACAGAGTCACATGGGCTTTTTTGTTTGTTTGTTTGTTTGTCTGTCTTTTTTTTTGTTTTGTTTTTTCAAGACAGAGTTTCTCTGTATAGCCCTGGCTATCCTGGAATTCACTCTGTAGACCAGGCTGGCCTCCAACTCAGAAATCCGTCTGCCTCTGCCTCCCAAGTGCATGCACCATCACTGCCCAGCTCACATGGGCTTTTTTAACATAAGTTACCTTGGAGGCCCCAGAGAGTGGAGATGGAGGGGGAATCACCCTGCCCTCTGGGTGTCTCTCCTGTGCCACTGGACAAGACACCTGAGTCGAATTGCCCATTAGAGCATTTATGGAGCATATACAAAATCAGGGACTGGGCTGGGTGGACTCTTCTACGGAAGAGGAAGACAAGTGTAGACTCTGCTGAGTGCTTTTGAAAACATTGAAATCCATAGGTTCTTCAAGGAAATAATAAAGGATTGTCATTTGGGAATTCAGAGAAGGCCTAGGATTTGTGTTTGGCTTCTAAGGAAGGGTAGTACTTTGCCAGTGTGGGAGGAGACAGTCATTACAAGGAGAAAAGTTACCCTTGAGGAAAGTACTAGATGCAGAAGGCAGTGGGAGGACAGACACATCTGTGTGAGCAGGTTAGTCTCACATAGGGATTATCAGAGGTGAGTAGGGACCAGACGAAAGGGCTGTCACAGATGGGTGGGGCCACTGGGCTCAGGGTTGTGTCTGGTAGAGAAGAAACATGTGAATGTCTGAGTTCAAGAGCAGCAGTGGGGCCAATTCTGTCACTCTGCGGTGAGTGGGGTGGTGAGGGAAGATGTTCCAGGGCGCATGACATACTGCCCGTGTACCAGCATGGTGAGCTGAGAGCCCGCATACCTGGGGACACTTGCCCTGTTGGCCTCACTTCTATGGTTCTGCCCCTTAGCGCAGAGGTGCTGGTAAGCATTTGATGCAAGGGAGGGTGCCAGTGCAGTCTCGGTAGATGGCCTGGATAGGATTCCTAGAACATTGTTGTGATGTGCTTTTCCATCCAAAGACAGCCGAGAAGAAGCCATTCTCGGGAGCATCCCTCTGCCTAGCTACGTCATCTCCCCAGTGGCCCCAGAAGATCGCATAAGCCGCAAGTATTCCTTCAAGGTATTGCTCTCCTGTCTCAAACGATGTTCTCAGAAACACCTTTATGATGCTGCTGCTTTTGTGGACAGGAAAAGGAAGTTAGGAAGCAAGAGGGTCTCAGACACAGGCTAATAAGATGTAAATTATTTAAACAGAACAGAACCATGGCCAGGCCTGGTGGGCTCACACCTTAAATCCTAGTATCCAGGAGACAGGCAGGCAGATCTCTGCAAGTCAAGTGGTCTGATCTAAATAGTAAGCTCTAGCCTAGTTAGGACTTCATAGTGAGACACTATCTTCAGTTAAACATTTTTAAAAAGCTCCTCGCCATGGCCACTCTTCTATTCTGTAGCTCAGGAGCTGCTCTGAAGTAATTATGCTCCGTGGCTTCTAGAATTATCTTTAGTGGCCGAGTCTTTTTCAAGAAGTCTCCCCTCTGTGGGTATAATAATTTTTCTGATGCTATGGTAAATACCATGACCAAAAGCAATGTATGGAATAAAGGATTTATTTTGGGTTATGTTCCAGAGGGATGAATTCATCATGGCAGGGAGGTGTGACAGGCAGGGCAGCAGGAGCAGGAAGCCAAGGGTTCACTTTTTAATCTATAAGCACAGACCAGAGTGGGAACTAGAAGTAGCTTGAGCTTTTAGTCTCAGAGCTCACCCCCAGTAACATCCTTCCTCCAGCAAGGGTGCACCATCTTAAGCACTATCAGACAGGACTGCTTTGGAGCTAAGTGTTCCTATGGGGGATGTTTTTCATTCGAATTGTCACACTGGGGTTGAGTATCATTGAGGAGAAGTGACTGGGAACCAGGGGAGATTTGCCTTTGGAAGGGCATCATGGGAGTTTGTCATGGCTGTGTGCAGTTCACCTTCACACTTCATTCCGGGGTGCGAGTGAGATGCTGAGAAAGCATCTTTTTGTGGTTTCTCTCCTCCTTTCTGTACTTCAGCCAGTGGTCTTTCCAAGGTCTGACCTTGCTTGGCTCAGTTGGGCTCCCTCTTTAACGGAACACAAACTCCTAAGGTGGCCTGCAAGACCCCGAGGACCCAGCCCTGGCAGCACCATAGCTTCACCACGCGCCACCCTCCTCTCTGCTCTCTCGTGCCAGCCATGCTGGCTGCATCCATGAGCATGTACACCAAGTGTTTGAGCGTCTTTTCCTCCTATCCAGCAGTTGTCTGTCAGGAGGGAGACAGCTTGAATGTCCATCTCAAATGAGTCTGGGTCACACTCTTTCACAACCTCCCAGACTATATGAGTGTATGTGTGTGTGTGTGTGTGTGTGTGTGTGTGTGTGTGTGTATAGTGGCTGCAATAAGTATGTATGTACAATTAAGAACCATAGGTGTCTTCCTTTCTCAATGTGTTGTTCCTTATTGCCTTGACATAGTCTCTCACTGAACCAGAAGCTCACCATTTTGGTTAGGGTACTATTTAGCGAGCTCTGGGGATCCACCTGTCTCTGTGTCCCAATGCCTAACACTAGGGTTATAGATATACACAGGCACACCTGGCTTTCTGTAAGTTCTGGGGATTCAAACTCAGGTCCTCATGCCTGCCCGCAGAGCAAGTGTTCTTACCCACGGAGCTGCAGCCGCTGACCTCTTGGCAGCAATTGTTACATCTCAGTGCCCATCCACAGACGTTTTCTTAGAAGTGGTTGCGAGTGGTGTCAGCCTTGTAAAGGCTGTCCTCTCCCTTCCAGTGCAGTGCTTCTTCCCACATGGTAGCACTCGGTAGATGGCGAATTATTGTGCAGGGAGTACATTTGAGAATGCGTCAGTCAGTTGGTGACCTTTGGATGCGCCTTTGTTACCCTCATAGGTTCTTGCTGTCCTGAAATTTGATCCTGGGCTGAAAGGGGAAGGAGCTGGGCTTCCAGTCATATTAGCACAGCCACCTTCTTACTCTCATCCCAGTTTCCTTTGGGTGCAGCCATGTAAAGTCATGTAAATGTAAAGTAGGGTTGTGCTAGCTAAGGGGCACAGAGCAGAGAGGAAGGGACCAACTCCCAGACTTCTCACTGGGCCATGTACCTTTGTACCTTCCTCAGGTACAAGGCACTCTGGGTTTAGGTCACTGGGCCAGGGGACAGAGGAACTTGAGTCTTTCTTACCTTTGCAGTCAGAGCCCCCCGAGTGCTTCAGCACAAGCAGAGTGAAGCTGGAAACCTGGTCCACAGGTGAGCAGCTGGGCACAAGCCTGCTGGTCATGTGCCGAGAGAATAAAGTTCTGTGTGCTCATGCATGACTCCTCTGTGGTGGCTGCACCTGCCATGGCCCATTTGCCGACAGATAGCAGAGCTGTACTTGCTTGCTGGGAGTGTGCCCTGGGCTGATTGCTGGACAAGGCTGCCTCTGAAGGTGCTTGTAGCTCAGCGACTGGCTCTTTCAAAAGACTGCACCGGAGGAGATCCCCCTGCATTTGCGACTGGTGGGCAAGAGATTGCCCCAGAATGCTCTGTGGTGGGCAGAGAAGGAAGGGAAGACATGCAGAGATCTTGGGCCTCATGGTCCAGGGGAACTTGTCACAGGATTTCTGCTGGTGTCTGGTGAAATCTGCATGAGTCTCTTCTTGGTTTTACTGTCATAGCACCTGCTTGCTGAAGCAGGGGAACTGAAAGGATACCCAAGACATTCAAAGTAGGGATAGGAGATTTCTCTGCCCCTGTGGGGATCTTGGCTGCAGGCTAAGTTTGTGTAGTGTCTCTGGGCACTGGGCTGGGTAGACTTAGATGTATTAATGGGAGAAACAGGCCTGTAGTTAGTATGCATTGTGGGCTTGGATGTCCAGTGTTGGGAAGAGTAAATGCTGACGGCTCTTCTGAGAGGTTTTGTTCATCTGTACTAAAAGCATGCCACTATCCAGTTTATAACTGTTTTCTCTGGCTAGTCATTGCTGTGGCCTGCCTTTTGTTCTGGGTCCACATTATTGAGTTAAATCTCAGTTTCTCATGGGACTGTGAGCTTTACACAGAGAACCTTGGGCTAGGAGTCAGACCAAGGTTAAAACTCTTCACTCTCATTCATTTATTCTACAAATAGTGAGCACATGTCTATGCCAGGCACTGTGCCTGCTCTTTCTGGGTATGGAGTGGGGAACAAAATCAGAAAGACTTCTTTCTTGTGAAGTTTGTAAAATGAGCAGTATCTAGGGATGGTAATTACTCTGTGTCCAGGGATGGTAATCGCCCTCAGTGTCCAGGGATGGTAATCACCCTCAGTGTCTAGGGATGGTAATCCCCCTCAGAACCTATTCCTAGATTCAGTGTGTGGGAGGGTTACTGAACCTCTCAGAGCCATTTGCCTCATCTGCAAACTGGGTCTATGCCTACTTTTCCAGGCTGCTGGGATTACAAAGAGACTAAAACTGTGGCCACACACAGGGGCCACAGAGTGGGGTACTTTGATATTCTACCCTTTTCTACACCATCTTCCTGTGCAGATTGGATGAGGTTTTCACTGCAGGGTTAAGAGGCAGACCCTTGCCTCCTTGGGCAGAGGATTCTGATGGGACTCATTCAAGGTGCAAATCAGGAGTCATCCCCTGTGCCTTTTTCTAGGCTTCCCAGAATTCCCAGTCAGATGTTGATCAGCTCTGCCCAGTTTCACAGTGTTCTCTGAAAAGACAACAGCTGATTCTTTAAGTACAACTCTCGTTTCACACCAGCTGAAGCACAGCAAACCAAGTTGTATAGGTCTCGTGGTCTGGCAATAGTAAGAAAGTAGCATCTAGGTTGTGGCATTTTTCAGATGTGGAGACAAACTGGCTGACACTGGGGCTTCATCTAGGAGCGGGAAGACAGCCAGGGTACTCCTTATTCTTGTTCCTATAGGGAATGTGTGCTAACCTGTCTGTCCTCATGCTCACAGGCTGTGCACACGGGGATGAGGGCGCTCATCTACAGCTCCACCACAGCGGGCTCTCAGGCAGAGCACTCAGGCATGAGGACCTACTACTTCAGTGCCGACACCCTGGAGGACATGAACGCCTGGGTCAGGGCCATGAACCAGGCTGCACAGGTGCTGTCTCGATCATCACTGAAGAGGTCAGTCCCAGTGGGGGATCTCTAGGGTGAGAGCCAGAGAAATTCCCTAGGGCTGCAGTTCTACTGTTCATGCTGTGTTCAGTATGGCCAGCTCTCTCAAGTCCATTCTGGAACAAGTGCTCTAGGAGGAGAATGTGCAAATGCTAGCACATGTCACTCACCAGGCTGCAAGCTCTTCTAGACAGCATCTAAGGGCCACAGCTGCCATGGAACCTGATACACACACACACACACACACACACACACACACACACACACACACAGCCCACTTGGACTTTATCAAAGGCAAGTGATACCGTGATGGGAACTCCTGTAAGAGGGAGACCGGAATCAGTTACTTTTGGTGCAGCATCTGCACTGACCTAATCGCCTTGACCTGGCACTAAGTCCCCGTCTTGCTCCCATCACACTTGAACCAGGGGTTTAACCCGTTAAGTTTTGGAATGGAAACCTCATCCAAACTCTGGTGACTGTTTAGTTGGCCACCGGTGTGGCATCCAGGTGCAAAGCCTTAGCCAGCTCTGAAGCATGTTTTCTAATGCTGTTGTTATAAATAATCCTGTATCAAAACCCCTCCACCATCATCTTTGCTCAAGGTTCCTTCCCTTTCAGAAACTGGAAAAACCCTTGCCTTCTAATTGAGAATGACTGAACACCGGTAGCCATCGCTCCGGCTGACTGATGCACTCTTCACCTTCTACTGTAGCATTATCTTTTTAAATTTTATTTTGTATGTATGAAGTTATGCCTGTGGGTGCCTGGCGAGATGGGCCTTGTCAAGTTCCTGGCACACAGTGGGTCCTTGCATGTGTGGTAATGGTAGCATCAGACTTAAAAACATATATGGCCCTGGCCAAGACCCTGTGGAGTTTTTGACCCATATAACTTCACAGGGGAGTTTGTCATTTGCCACTCCTATGTAAGAGGCAGCTGCATTGCTGGGTGTATTTTGTGACTCACTTCGGAGAGCAGCTGAAGGTAGAGTGTCCTCGCCACAGGCAGGTCCTCTGTTGCTAATCCTGGTAAAGCAGAGACAGTTGAAGGGCTATGGGGTGAGAGATTCTCCCCTGGGACGAGGGGCGGGGGCTGCCCTATTTAACTCAGCTCTGGAAAGAAGGAAGTGACTATGACTACAGTCCCCACCGCTCTCAGCAGCTCCTTCTCAATGCTGAGCACTAACCAAATGAAGGAAACTGCCTGCCTTCCAGGTTCTGTGAGGCCACAGCTCTTCAATATTTCATACAGAGGTATAGATGGTGTCCAGGCTAGGTCCTCGCTATGAGCTTATGTACTTCTGAGACTGGGGAATCAGTGCTCAGTACGCCAGCAGCCTGCCTGGGAAAGGTTTGTGTCGTCTTAGCTCTGTGGCCAGCCCCCTGCATGATGGTCATCCACAGTGAAGGCATACTTTACCCATTGTGCTAAATTAGTCCCTGAAGATTTCTTTTGTGACAGGTCTTCTGATTTGAGAAGTCATAGAGTAAGTTGTTGGGAATATAGAGAGTCAGGAGAAAATGGTTTTGCTTGTTTGTTTTTGTCTTGTTTTAAGGTCCCTAATTTAGTAAATTGATACATGTTGAAGTCAGGTAGGGCTATGGAGCAGGAAATACTGCTTTCCTACCTGCAGCCATAGACTGAACATTTTGGGCAAATCCCAGCAACCACATGGTAGCTCACAACTATCCGCAATGAGATCTGACACCCTCTTCTGGAGTGTCTGAAGACAGCTACAGTGTACTTACATGTAATAAATAAATAAATAGGGCTGGTGAGATGGCTCAGCGGGTAAGAACACTGACTGCTCTTCGGAAGGTCATGAGTTCAAATCCCAGCAACCACATGGTGGCTCACAACCACCAGTAATGAAATCTGACGCCATAATAAATAAATTTTTAAAAAAAATAAATAAATCTTTTAAGTAAAAAAGAAGAGTGGCAGGTAGCGAGCAGATGCCGCTCTGTCAGCCACTCCCTAGATGTTTACTGTGCAGGATACTCTGGTATTAATCCAAATAGAAGAAGTAATCATCCCTCATCAAATTGATTTCCAGGAAGTATTTGCACATGTGAGAGGGCGAATCTTTCTTTGTACACACACAATAAAACCCAGAATTTATTCTTAGAAAATTAGCTCTAAAAGGAGGGGAGACTAGCAAACTCCATGCTTTTAGGGTTAACAGTTGTAAAGCATACACAATAGTGGCATGTCTGTCCGACTGCTTATCTTTATAGTGTGTGTAGTAGGAAGATATGTCCATTTGGAGACTGGAGATAAAGCCCAGGTTGTAGAATGCTTGCTTGTCTGGTAGGCATAAACCATAGGTTCAAGTTCTACCATAGCCTAAAACAGATCTGTCTTCGAGAACCTGGGAGGTGGAGGCAGGTCTTCCTCGGGGACATAAAAGTTTGAGGGCAGCCTGGGATTTATGAGACTCCTGTTCCTCTACCCCCACTTCCCCAAAAAGGAAGGAAGGAAAGAAAGAAGGAAGGAAGGAAAGAAAGAAAAGCTATACTCTTTAGGTTTCCAAGCTGGACTGAGCACTTGGTGGTGTGGGAGCTAATGAAAGCACAGAACAACTGTGACCCTACTCTATCAGGGGCGACCCAGAGGGCAGCTGGGCTCTCACCAACTCAGGCAGCTGTGGAGCACAGCCTGTAAGGATGAGAGACCATGATGAGGATAAAGGCCAAGGTAGGCAACTCAAAGGCTGCTGATGGGGTCTGTTGACAAGGGGGAGAAGAGGGGTCTAACTGCTCAAGTGTCCAGAGCAGAATTCCTTATCTTTGAGCTTACAGTAAGCCTGTAATATTTATTTCATGTGTGTCTCTGTATGTGTGTGCACACGGTATACATGTGTTGGTCATAAGACAACTTCCTGGAGTTGATTGTTTCCCTTTCCAATGTGGGTTCTGGGGATGAACTCCAGTTGTGGCAAGTATGTATCTGCAAACTCTCTTACCAGTCTAAGAATTGCTTTTTTAAAGCATAAGCCCCTGAGTGTTTTCCTGCTACCAGGGTTTATAGACGCACTGGGCTGGAGTGGAAAGCTCCTCAGGTCAGTATCTCAGTCCTTCATTCTGAGATGTAGCAGTCTCTGCAGCGTGAGTAACATAAACCAGTGTCTATGCACACAGGAAAGGAAGTTAATTGCCCAGTTAGACCCTCTCCCAAGAAGCAGTCAGTCACTTCGTAGGGAATTACATTTTTCTTGTCCCCTAGGCTAGCTTGAATTTGCACTCACTCTGGAGAGTTGAAGTTCTGAGTGATCCTGGGGCTCTGATCATCATGGTATAGGAGTGTTCAGCTGTATGCTCCCAGATCAGAGTGCAAACAGTCCAGGCTGAACCATCATAAAAGCCATGTGTAGGAAGGGCAGGACCTTTCCACCCCGGAGCACAGCTAGACTAATGCTCCACCTGAATTCCTGCTCATTTCCCCATCTGTGTTGGTGTGCCTTCTTCTGACTCCAGTGAGCCACTGTTCTGTCTTGAGTGATGGGGCTACATGCAGAACCAGATTAGCATCTATCCTTAGGAGGCTTTCAGTGTGGCAGGTCATGGCAGAAGAACCCTGTCCAATGTCACAGACATTAGTTGTAACCAATACCTCTCCTCAAATTGGCCAGGCTTGTGGGTGGGAGTGAGGACCATGAGTGGAAAGACAGTAGGTGGCAGAAGCTAAAGTGTGTGGCTCTGGAGCAGCTGTTTTAGGGTGGTGATGGTATCAGGCTGTAGTCTCATTTTACACTGAGGAGTGTGTCAGGAGCAGCTTTCTGGAAGAAGCACTATTTAAGCCAGGTCCCCACAGCAGTAGAGAACTCTGATCTTGGGTTAAGGGTTGGGGGGATCCCAGAGATAAGTAGATGATGTTTCTGGGAAGTCTTGGCTGTGCTGTGGCTGAATGTGCTGCTGCCATTACAGGGACATGGACAAGGTGGAGCGGCAGGCCATGCCACAGGCCAACCACACTGACGCCTGTCAAGAATGTGGCCATGTGGGACCTGGACACTCAAGAGACTGTCCTCACCGAGGCTATGAAGACTCCTTTAGCTTCGACAGAAGGGAACAGGAGGAGGAACGCTTCCGTGTTCAAAGGGACCCACTGGAGGGCAGGAGGGACAGGAGCAAGGCCAGGTCCCCATACTTGCCAGCTGAGGAGAATGCCCTGTTTGTCGATCTACCTGGTGGGCCCCGAGGCCAGCAAGCACAGCCACAGCGAGCTGAGAAGAATGGGGTGCCGCCTTATGGCCCTGGAGAACAGAATGGGACCAGCGGGTACCAGCGGACTGCTCCTCCCAGGACCAACCCAGAGAAACACAGCCAGAGAAAGACCAACCTGACCCAGGCAGAGCACTGGGCAAAGGCTCAGAAGGGGGATGGCAGGAGGTGAGTGTGGTGTTGAACGTGACAATGAGGGTGGGGTGGGCGCGGTGCTGTCATTTCTCCAGTACACCACTCAGCTAATTACCTCTTTGTGAGTAACCTTAACAGCCCTCCAAGGAAAGGGGATAGCTCTAATTTACAGACCAGAGAAATGGGCTTGGAGAAGGGAAGCAGCTTGCCTAGGACACGCAGATTAGTGGCAAGGCTGGGGTTTAAAGTATGGTCTGTGGACCTCTGCCCACCAAGAGGACACAGAGATGGCCAGCAGTGTCGGTAGCTGACCAACGTTACACTGCTGTCCCTCTGCTTGCAAGAAGTCTCTGTAGACTCTTGAGAGCACTGAGACCCAGGTGTCACCTCCCAGATGCCTGGAGGAGTCCATGGAGGAGTCCAGGGAGGAGCCCAGGGAGGAGCCCAGGGAGGAGCCCAGGCACTGTGGACACTCATCCTGTCATTGGGTAGGGGCTCATTTGAAGAAAAACAATTAATTTATGTGTATGGGTGTTTTGCCTGTGTATATGTCTGAGTGCCCGATATGTAGCTGGTGACCACAGAGACCAAAAGAGGGCATTAGTTCCCCTAGACCTGGAGTTAGAAACAGTACCATGTAGATGGATGCTGGGAACCAAGCCTGAATCCTCTGCAGGAGCAGCAAGTGCTTTTAACAGCCAAGCCATCTCTCTAGACCCGTACTTTCTTTTCTTTTTTTAGACAGGGTGTCACTATGTAGCCTGGTTGGCCTGGAGCTCACTATGTAGACCAGGCTAGCCTTGAACTCATAGAGCTCCACCTGCCTCTACCTCCGAAGTGCCATGACACCACACCCAGCCAGAGCTAGTTTCAGAGTTTAAATCTGAACGCAGTAGACTGTAGGGATGAAGGAGCCACCAGAATGCCTGATCCTCAAGAACTTCTCTCACAGACCTCCCTTATTCCACTACACACAGTGGCTTGCCCTGTGGGAGGCACAGAGGTGGCATGTGTCAGGGAGCTGAAGGGAGGGTGGTCAGCATGAGAATGAGAGGCAGTGGCATTGAAGATGTTGGAAAACAGAGAATAGAGAAGACGTGCATCAGCCCCTGCGGTTGCAACATGTCTTAAAAGGACTGCACCCCGTGTTCCCAGATATTTGTCCTTAAAGATGTATGTGGTGGGCCTCGTGGCGCATGTCTGTAATCACCAGAGGGTGGCTGTGAGTTCCAGACCAGTCTATGGTAATTTCCTATGGTAAGTGACCAATGGATCTGGCTGCTTAATGAAGGAAAGTCTTCCATTTTCCGTTTGAAAACACAGAGAAAGAAGCCAGCTATCTCTCCTTTGTGTATTGTAAGACTATGCTGACCTCCTTGTCACTGGACAGAGCACACAGAGGCATTGGAAGGAAGTCCACATGGGGAACTATTCTCACTTATCCCTATATTTTGAGCTATATCTAGATTGCATCTCCTATCATTTAACTCTGTTGGAATGGGGTTAGCAAGAGTCTCACATACCGGTACTTAGAGTCCTAGCCTTCCACCTCCACCCGCACCCTGTGTTTAAAGTAAAGTGTACTTGTAAAATAAAAAAGGTGGGTGGGGCCAGAGATTAAAAGCAGATCAGAGAGAACACAATAGGAAATGAAAGGCCTGAATGATGATGTGGTAGCAAGGGCGAGGGATTTCTGCAACGAATGTTTGGCATGACTGTCTCTACAGCCACTTTCTCAGGATATCCTGTTTAACTTTTCTGGTTTTGGAACCACAGAGTAGGTGGTTCCTGATACCGGACTATGTAAGGCCAGGTTGGACATATGTCTTTTGTCAGGACAGAGCTGCCTCAGGAGTACCCACCTGCTCCTGGAACCTATCATGTCCCTCCCTCCACTAGCCAGTTAATTATTATAGTTTGGCTGCAGGAGCCAGTGGCCACCATCATACTAGTGTCTGAGGTCGCCCCAAATGGCAGACAGTGCATAGGTGGAAAGCAGGGACTGAGGACAGCCTCGGGATTTGGGACTCTAACTAATAGTGGGAGTGGGGGCTGTGACCATCTAAACATCATAGGCAGGTACCCTGTGTAGGATGTAGAGACAGACGGAAGGAGCAGCCCCACACCTGCTGTCTTCTCTGACCACCACCTCTGAGGATTTGGGCTCTGCCACCACATCAGACGCGGGCCTTGGAAAAATGAATGAAAAATCTCTGCCACCTAGTGGCAAGCAGGCACACTTGCATGCTAGACAGGTTTGGGTTGAAGAGATCTTAAAATTACCTCAGCTGAATGAAAAGAAACTGTGAAAGGGAAGCTGCCATATTTGATGGCACCTATTTCTGTTCCTCACAATGGTTAGTCAGAGGTGCTTATTATCCACGTTTGGCAGAGAGGCAAGTGAGAGTAGAACAGAAGAGACAGACCTGAGGTCAGACAGATACGAGTGATATAACAGGATCAGGATAGCACTCTTCAACTTCTGGGGCTGTTTAACAGAGTGAATGCACTCTGCCCAGAGGTTATTATTCATAGGTCTACTGGGCTGAAAAACCTACATTTTGAAACTATATTTTATACAGAGTCTTGGTCCCAGACTGGCTTCTGGTCTGTTTATGCCATGCTGGGAGTTGAACCCAGGGCCTTGTGGCTACTAGACAAAGACTCTTAAAACTGAGCTGTATCTCTATCCTGTATTTCAAAGATTTTTTTTTAAAGATTTATTTTATTTTATGTGTACCATATGTGTTCCTGCTGTCTGCAGAGGTCAGAAAAGAGAGTCGGAGCCCCTAGAACTGGAGTTACAGATGGTTGTGAGCCACTATGTTGGTGCTGAGAATTGAACCCAAGTCCTTTGCAAGAGCAGTCAATGCTAAGGCATTCCTCTAGCTTTTACCTTTAACCAAAAGTAATAATTATGGGAGTAGAGAGATGGCACTTGGCACAAGTGTTTCTTGTGCAGTTCCACCCATACCAGGCAATCTCAGTGTTAGGGGGCAGACAGATGGATCTGGGAGCTCATTGGCCAGCTGGCTTAGTCAGACAAGAAGTTCTAGGCCAGGGAAAGACACTGTCTCAAGGGGACAGGCAGAGTGCTAGAGCAAGACCTTTGATGTCCTCTTCTGGCCTCCAGACACAGACATACATGGGCATGCACACTCCAACACATGTGCATACACACACACACACACACACACACACACACACACACACACACATAATCATACATCTGAAAAAGTAGTAGTTATATATTGATGGAGCAAATGGGACATTTTGGTATATGCATACACTATACATTGTGAATCTGTTGAAACAAGTTAATATTCATTACCTCACCCACATATCCTTTTATATACATGTGGTAACAATAATCAGTCTATTCTTTGAGCAGTTTTGAAGTATATTATTATTAACTGTGGTTAATATGTTGTGTACATCCTGCTATGGGGCATACATGCTCCCTTGAGTTTTCACAGCTGACCAACATCTCCTCCCTCTTTATTTCTGCCATCCTCAGCTTTACTCTTTGCTTCTCTGCATCCCACATACAATCAAGAACATGCGGTGTCTGGCTTAATTCAGGAGCCTGCCTTTTGAATAAAGCCTCCGGTATTGCTGCTGCTGCTGCTGCTGCTGCTGCCTCCACTAGCCGACCGTATACTAAGAGTTAGCACTGGCCCAGAGCAATGACTGACACATAGTGATGTTTTTGTTAGAAGTTTGCTATGTGAAGTTGATGAGACAGAATTGGGCTTCTGTCTCATCTGTGAACTCAGGCTTCTGTAACCCCAGAGCCTATTCTCTTTACAAGGCCACACTACCTTGCAGGTTAGACTAAAAAAAGCAAATGACAACAAAAAAGAATGTGTGTGTATGTGTGTGTGTGTGTGTGTGTGAGAGAGAGAGAGAGAGAGAGAGAGAGAGAGAGAGAGAGAGAGA
>JADRCD010168567.1:3906-19015 GCA_019843815.1 Montemys delectorum | reverse complement strand
TGTGTGTGTGGGGGGGGTGATGTGGGGGGTGATGTGGGGTGTGCCTGTAAGTCAGAAGACTGACATTGGGGGGGTCAGCTCTTCTGTCCACTTTTATGTGGGTTCTGGGGAATCAAACCTAGTAGGTCCACAGGCTTGTTGTGTTTTTATCTGCACCTTACTGGCCTCTGTTTCATTTTTCTCACACTAAATTCTCGTGGCCTCAAATCTGAAGGCCCCGGATGCTCCTCTTCTGAGTGCTTTATACAGCATGTCCTAACACAAACGGGCTGAAAGGCCCACTGCTTCTTTTGTTTGTTTGTTTGTTTTTTATTGAGACAGGGTTTCTCTGTGTAGCCCTGGCTGTCCTGGAACTCACTCTGTAGATCAGGCTGGCCTCGAACTCAGAAATCCGCCTGCCTCTGCCTCCCGAGTGCTGGGACTAAAGGCGTGCGCCACCATGCCCGGCTGTTGTTTGGTTTTTTAAAGACATGGTCCTAATCCATCATCTAGGTGGCTCTCAACATAGAGGCAGTCTTGCCTCAGCCTCCTAAGTGCTGGAATTATGGATGTGAGCTACAACACGTAGTGTACATAGAACCCTAAACTGCTGGTGGTTGCCCCACTGAGCTTCAGGGTCTGCATTTGCAGGAGCATAGTGAGGGATGGAGAACCCATGGGGAACCAGGTAAAGGTTCATGCCTGAGGCTAGACTAAGCTGGTAACCCTGGGATTAGACTATTCTTTCTCTCCAGTTTTCTAAGTGGAGTTTTGATGCCAGATGGAAAACAAACCCACCAGTAAAACATGCTAGGACGTCTGGGGAAGCTTTTCTGACTCTATGCATCACAAGTATTTATATCTCTCTCAGAAGAACTCCAAAACCCAGCAGGGATGTAGCGCCTAGCTGGCCAGCTTGGAGGGGCTCCGCAGGCTATACAGCCAGGCACTGCAGGAAGCAGCCTAGCTGTTGGAGGTCCCAGGGCCCAGAGTGAGCAGGATGCCGCCTCCCAAGGGAGTGGGCCCATTGTACAAAACAGCCTACATTCCTTCTGCTCAGAACCAGGCCAACAATATCCCAGCGTGGTCACTGAATTTTTAAGGGTAGGGTGTGTGGGGAACACCCACTTCCTCTACTCACCCCCACACACATGCTGCCTGATCTTTTTTCAAAGCTTTGATTGGGTTTAGGGAGGGGCCCAAGCTCTCTTCTCTAGGAATGGGCAAAAGGCCCTGGTCCAGGGAGCCACTTTCGGGCTGTGATGCCCCTGAGAACTCAAGGTGAGTGTACAGAGGGCTTGAATCTAACTCTGGCTGGGGCCAGGCTGCCTCCTCAGCAGGGCTGCTGAGAACTCAAGGTGAGTGTACAGAGGGCTTGAATCTAACTCTGGCAGGGGCCAGGCTGCCTCCTCAGCAGGGCTGCTGCTCTACAGTCAGCAGTCTCAGAAGCTTCAAGGGTCCTATAAAAACGTCCACAGACTAGCACCAGGAGATGACCCACAAGGGCATCCTGGGAATGGGAGAGTCAGCCCCCAGCTGGCTCCTGATGGGCCCCACAGATCTTCTAAACTGGACAACATTCCACACCTCTATTCTTTTCAAAAAAAAAAAAAAGTCTGCCAAGTCCCATGAGAACCAAGGAGATCTACAGTCCTAAGCACTCTGGGAGGATTACAGAAGCTACATGTTTTCTTTTGCATGTCTCATAGCAACCAGGGCCCGAGTCTGCATATATGTGGCACCAATGTACCAATGTAGACATAACAGCTCAGGGGATTTATCATCATAGAATCCAAAATGGGTTGGACCTAAGCCTCTGCGGGCCACCTTCCCCCTTGTTTTTAACACAGACTTATGTAGTCCAGGTTGGTCTTGAACTTACATTGTAGCCTAGAATGACCTTGAACTCCTGATCCTGTCTCCACCTTTGAGTGCTGGGATTCAAGCATGGGCCACTACACCTCGTTACTTAAAGCTGACGTTTCAAGCATTGAAAATGCATGAGCCTCCCTGCCTTCCAACTTATTCACTGTACCAAGCCCGGCACCACATCCCATGCACCCCCCAAGCAAGCTCTGAGCAAAAGCCACAGGCCCCAGCTCCTCCCAGCCTTCCAGGCACTCCCCACATCTCAGCCCAAGAACTGGCTGTCTAGGCAGGGGGATGACCAAAAGGTGGAGGTAGTCAGCTTCCCACAGCATTGGGAGCAGCTGGTCTCTCAGCTGTGGTTAGCAACAGACCTGGAGTCAGAGGTCGCAGGAACCAAGATGAGCCACGTGTGACGCAGCCCAGATAGGAAACACAACACTTACAGTCGCCTGATCCCCGACTCGGGCTGGGGGGACGTCCTCGGGTGTGTGATGGCTGGAGGTGGGGGTATTCGATTCTCTTCTTCTATTTCTTCACTGAAGGCACGCAACCGAAAAGTCAAAAAAAAAAAAAAAAAAATCTATGAGAACAGGAACATTCCAGAAGCAGATAGAATGGTTTGATAGGGTTCGAAATCTCTCGGTGGAGAATAAGATCATCTTCTTGAGAAGATGGCATCTGGTGTCTCTGTTGTCATACTCTGCCTGGGACTTTAAGATGGGTCTCTGGCCCAGGGAGCTGGTTCAGGACAGGGCCTCGATGACTCGCTCCCTCCCTCCCACCTACCTCTCTCTCTGTCTCTCTCTGTCTCTCCCTTCATTTCTTGTGTGTGCATGTATGCATGTCTACAGACATGTGTTTGCGTCTGAATGCACATGCATGTCTGTGTGCACACAGAGGCCCAGGTTGATGGGGCTGCCCTTCTCCCATCTTATTCTTTGAGGCAGGATCTCTCCATCAAACCTGAGCTCTCAGATAAGGACAGTCCCACTAGCCAGCTTGCTTTGGGGATCTCCTAAAATGACCAGCAAGCCACACACCATCCCAGCATTTACATGGCTTCTGAAGATCTCCAGCCCTCCATCCATCCAACCTTTCTTGATTTGATTTTCTTTTTCTTTTCCTTTTTTTTTTTAAGATTTATTTATTTATTTTATGTGTATGAGTACACTGTAGCTGTACAGATGGCCATGATCCATCATGTGGCTGCTGGGAAATGAACTCTGGACTGCCTGCTCCCTCCAGCCCTGCTTGCTCCGGCATAATTCATTGCAGCTGTCTTCAGAGGCACTAGAAGAGGGCATCAGATCTCATTATGGGTGGTTGTGAGCCACCATGTGGTTGCTGGGATCCGAACTCAGGACCTTCAGAAGAGCAGTCAGTGTTCTTACCCACTGAGCCATCTCGCCAGCCCCTTTTCTTAAGATTTTTTTTTAGATTATTATTTATTATTTTTAAAGATTTATTTATTTATTTATGTAAGTACACTCTAGTTGTCTTCCAACACCCTAGAAGAGGGCATCAGATCTCATTAAGAATGGTTGTGAGCCACCATGTGGTTGTTGGAATTTGAACTCAGGACCTTTGGAAGAGCAATCAGTACTCTTAACTGCTGAGTCATCTTTCCAGCCCTTGATTTGATTTTCTGACACAAGATCTCATGTACCATGTACCAAAGGTGGGCCATGAACGTCATAAGCAGCAGATAAGGACAAGAGCTTTCCAATCCTCTGTTCCCACCCCTCCTAATACTGCAAGCCTTTGATATACATTGTCATGACTTCTAGCCATAAAATGATTTCTGTTGCCACTTCATACCTGTAATTTTGCTACTGTTATGAATATTTTTTGAAGACACTATAGGTTTTTGTTGGTGGTGGTGGTTTTGTTTGTTTTGTTTTTTCAAGACGAGGTTTCTCTTTAGCTCTGGCTGTCCTGAAACTGCTCTGTATACTAGGCTGGCCTTGAACTCACAGAGATCTGCCTTCCTCTGCCTCCCAAGTGCCACTACGCCCAGCTATTTTATTATTCTTATTTGTGCGTGTGCAGGAGTGTCTCTGTGAGTGTGAGTGTGTGTGTGTGTGTGTGTGTGTGTGTGTGTTTGTGTGGGGGGGGGAAAGGGAGAGGGAGAGGGAGAGAGAGAATGGAGAATGGGTGTACTAAGGTGAGAAGGCTTTATATTCTCTAGAGCTGGAGTTACAGGTGGGTCGGCTACAGGTGCCAGGAACTGACCCTGGATCTTCTATAAGAGCAATCAGAGATCTCCCTCTCAAAGCTATCTCTCCAGCCTCTCTCTCTTATTTTTTGGGACAGAGTCTCTCACCAATTCTAGAGCTCAGTGATTTGGCTACAACAGGTGCCAGCCCACACCAGGGCTTCGCTGGTCTCCACCTCCCCAGAGCTGGGGTAACAGGCAGGCACCAAAGCACACGGCTGGGGACCTGAACACAGGTCCTCCACGTCACAGCATAAACTCTTCACAGACTGAGCCATCCATCTAACCAGCCCCCGAGACAGCCATCTTTGCAGCTCAAAGGCTTTCTGGTCATTCTTTTCTTTTTCCAGTAATGCATTTGACAAGATATGCGATGGCCTGCTCAGAGGCTGTGTGACCTTTCTGCCATCTGTAAGGATGCCTGACTAATGCTGCACGGGTACCGTCGTGCTTGGGTTCAGGGTGTGTCCCTGAGGCCAGGCCGGAGTTTGTTTCCTGGTATCTGTGCTCACCTCTTATAGTAGGCCAGTTCCTCTTGCAGCAGAAACACCTTGGACTTGAGCTCGTTCCTCTCATGTAGTACATCCCGCAGCTCTTGTAGCGTGAACCTCGGGCGGTTGGGATCCTTGAGGTCCAGCGCGGCTTTCTCTGCGTCTGAAATGGACTCCCCTCCATCTGGCTGCGGCTGGATCTGAAGGAGGCAGAGGAGGCATATCAAAGGACTCCTGACAGCCAGAGGATGCTGGAATTTTCCACCTCCCCGTGGTAGGCAGCTCGCTCAGGTCACTATTTTCAGTATCTGAGCATGCAGCCTCCGCTTACCTTCTATTCCACTTCTCCCTGGAGGTGGAAGCCAGCCACCACCTGTTCCCTGAGCTCCTTCACTGAGCTAGCCCTGCATCCCGGACACCTACTCCTCAGGGTTCTATTACAAATGAGCAGAGGCATGCCTCCCACGCTGCCTCCCACCGCCACCTGTTGCTTTCTCCTGCAGGCTCTCCTCCCAGATTCTCACTTTAGATCTCAGCTAATCTGCCCAAGGTGAGACCCAGCTTAGACCCTTGGTTCTGTGTTGTTTTGTTTTGTTTTGTTTTGTTTTGTTTTTTGTTTTCAATTGGAAAGAGAAGCCCCATTTCGAAAAACCAAAAAAAAAAAAAAAGAAAGAAAGAAAAGAAAAAAGAAAGAGAACCCCCCAAGCCCCCACTCCTGTCAAATCTTCCTTAGAGCCTGGTAGGGGTACATCTGTCTTTCATTCAAGTTATACAGATGGATCCCAGCATCATTCTGAGTCACCTGCCCACTTCCTTCCAGAGACTGGTCGCCTTTCAAAGGAATTGTAAGACACATGAAACACGGAGTTTACCATTTTATCCATGCTAAAGTATACTAGCTGGGCGTGGTGGTGCATGACTCTCTAATCCTGACACACAGGATGTGAGACATGAAGGATGCCTGAGGTTTAAGGCCAGCCAGAGCTATGTAGTGAGTTTCAAAGCATCTGGGCCACACAGTTAATTGAGGCCAGCCTGGGCTACAGAGACTTAAAGCAAACCTGAGATACAGTGTGAGATGTAGTCTTAAAACAAAAAGAAGGAAAGAAAGAAAGAAAGAAAGAAAGGAAGAAAAAGAGAGGAAGGAAGGAAGAAAGGAAAGGGAAGAGAAAGGAAGGGAGGAGAGGAGAGAAGAGAACAAAAGAAAAAGAGAAGAGACGAGAAGAGAAGAGAAGAGAGGGGCTAGAGAGTTGGCTCAGCGGTTAAGAGCACTGACTGCTCTTCCAGAGGTCCTGAGTTCAATTCCCAGCAACCACATGGTGGCTCACAACCATCTGTAATGGGATCTGATGCCCTCTTCTGGTGTGTCTGAAGACAGTGACAGTTTATTCACATACATAAAATAAACAAATAAATCTTTTTTATAAAAAAAAAAAAAAAGAAAGAAAAAGAAAAGAACAAAAAGAAAGTCTCATTCTACAGCACTTGGCACTTTTATACCACTAATTCCAGAACATTCTCATCATCCAAAGGAACCTTCTCACACTCAGTAAGCAGACATCTACCACTCTGCCTTCTCTCAGTCCCTGCACCTCCAGGAAACCCTCTCTCTTACACCTCTGGACTGTCCAACCCGGACATTTCCCATAATGCATCTGCTTCATCCAATCAACACTGTGTTTCATGCATGTTACAGCCCGTGTCAAAGATTCAAGACCGCCCCCCCTTTTTTTTTAAAGATTTATTTATTTATTTTATGTACACTATAGCTGTACAGATGAGCCTTCAAGTGGTTGCTGGGAAATTGAACTCAGGACCTCTGCTCACTCAGCCCCACTTGCACCAGCCCTGCTCTCTCTGGCCCTGCTGAAATTCAACCCTTTTAATGCCTGGGTAATATTCCCCAGAATGGAAGGTGTGAATGAATGGTCTCATCCTGCGACTGACAAACATACAAGCGCTTCTTCTCTTTAGATGTGAATCCCACTATCCCCCAGTGGGACATCTGTCTTCCATTCCTGAGAAATATGCCCAGGTATGAACAGCTGGGTCTCATGAGACTGTCTCTCACTTTCCGAATTCTCATTTTCTACCAAAGTGTTTCCCGCAGCGGATGTACTGTGTCCCAGCTGCACCATGGGGCCCAGTTTCTCCATGTTCCTCACTGCGCCTGTCTCTTTTGTTTGCTCATCTGTTTATTTGTGAGTGTGCTACAGAGCGTGTGCTGGGCAGAGCTCAGTTTCTGCAAGTCAGTTCTTTCTTCCCACCATGTGGTCCTGGGTACCAAGGTCCAGCTAGGCAGCAAGCATCTTCACCTGCTGGGCCATCCTGCCAGCAACTTGGCATAGGTTAAAGCTAGTTGAAAAGAGGGAATCTCAATTGCAAGAATGCTGCTTTTCGAGAATGCTGCTTTGCAAGAATGCTGCTTTACGATCATGCTGTGTGGGGTTTGGGGTAGGTGGGTGGAGAGATGGCTCAACAGTTAAGAGCACTGACTGCTCTTCCAGAGGTCCTGAGTTCAATTCCCAGCAACTACATGGTGGCTCACAACCACCCGTAATGTCATCTGCTTCCCTCTTCTGGTGTGCATGAAGATAGAAATACACACACACATTTATATAAATTAGTAAGTAATTTTAAAAAAGAACTAGCCTCTGGGCAGTGGTGGCACTCGCCTTTAATCCCAGCACTTGGGAGGCAGAGGCAGGCGGATTTCTGAGTTCGAGGCCAGCCTGGTCTACAGAGTGAGTTCCAGGACAGCCAGGGCTACACAGAGAAAGGGGGACAAACAAAAAAACCCCAAAACAAAAACCATGTAGCTGAGCTATAATGTACCTTTTTAAGTAGTGGTTAATGAGGCAGGGCCCAGCCCATTGCCATCCCTGGGCTGGTAGTCCTGGGTTCTATAAGAAAGCAGGCTGAGCAGAACCATAGAAGCAAGCTAGTAAGCAGCATTCCTCCTTGGCTCCTGCATCAGCTCCTGCCTCCAGGTTGTCATTTGAATTCCTGCCCTGACTTCCTTCAACAATGAACAGCGCTATGGAAGTATAAGGCCAATAGCCTCTTCCCTCTCCAAGGCTCTGTTGGTTGTGGCATTCCATCACTGCAACGGTGACCCTAAGACTCTGGTCCATCATTTTCTTTCTTGAGCCAGGTTCTCAATCCGTAGCCCAGGCTGGCTGGAGCCCACATCAATCTTCCTGCGTTAGCTTCTGGAACGCTAGGGTGACAGGAGTGTTCCACTGAACACCCGTTTCTCTCCCTCCCCTCTTTCCTAATACTTGTGATTGTCTGACCTTGAACATGCCAGCCCAAGACATGCTACTGCGCTCAGCCCGCTAAGCCAGCAAACCAAATCCCAGGTGGTCCATTTCCTCAAGGCCACCCCGTACCTGACACCCAAGAGCCTCTAGTGTCCCTGTACATGGACAGCAGGATGCTCTCGAATAGCATTTCTCAACTGTGTGTCTGCAACTCTTTGAGGGTTAAACCATCTTTTCACAGGGGTAGCCGGAGACCATCCAAAACCGCAGATATTTACATTACGGATTCGTAACCGCAGCAAAATCACAGTGATGAAGCAGAAACAAAAAAATAATTTTATGATCGGGGAGGTCACAGCCCAATGTATGAAAGGGTCACAGCACGGGGAAGGTTGAGAATGGCTGCTCTCAAATGGGAAGGCTGGGTGGACTACACACCGCTTCCCAGGCCCTCAGCCCTACAGGGAGAGTCGGACTCTAGCTAGAACAGTGGCTCATGGTCATACAAAGGCTAAGGACTCCGGGAGGCTGAGCTGAGATGTGTCCTGGACAGGCTGTTCTGGGGAAGGGAAAGCTGACACTGCCTGTCGCCTGTTGGGCAGGTCAGCTGAGCAGTGGGGGAGATTGAGGCGGGTGGGGAGGAGGGCTCTGCCCACACCTACAGTTGGAGCCAGAACCATTGCAGAAGAGTTTGGGAAGCAAGAGAAGAAACAAGACTCCCGTGTCCCCACAGGCCACTCAGGATCTGGCAATTCTCCTCCCAGTTAGGCTACCCCACAGGGTTTGACTCTCCGGCCCAGCCTGTTGCAGCCTCTATCATAGCTTCATTTCTTTTCATGGCCATGTAATATTCTACAGTGAGGCAAACCTCTATCTAAGTATTATCTGTAACTGAGGCTGCGCATCAGGGGCTGGCCACCTACTCAGACAATGTCCTCCACTAAAGGGCATCCAGCACTTCACTAATGAGCACTCTGTGCCTTGCTGTCCTTGAACTCAGAACTGGGAACAGACTGGGACTGAAGAGCAGGATCAAGAGACATACACACAAATACACCAATAAGTGAGGATCGAGGGAGAGGTTCCTAGAGAGGGGCTCCCTATTCGTAGGGTGCTGATGCATATGTAGGAGTTTTCCACCAACTTCTAGCATCGATAGCATGGACCCAAAGTTGTAGACTAAGCTGGGGAAGTGGTGGAGCATGCCTTTAATCCCAGCACTTGGGAGGCAGAGGCAGGCAGATTTCTGAGTTTGAGGTCAGCCTGGGCTACAGAATGAATTCCAGGACAGCCAAGGCTATCCAGAGAAACTCTGTCTTGAAAAAAAAGAAAACAAAAACAAAAACAAAAACAAAAACAAACCAAAGTTTCAGACTAGAGAACTTTGGGCCATAGAGTTCCCCACATGCGGTTAGATCCCTGCTATAAAATCTATTAAATTAGCTGTGTCAGTTTTAAGATCTTGAGGCTCAAATTCCAAATCCTCCTGCCTTAGCTTCTTAGTGTTCAGTTTACAAGCGTATGTCACCATGGTGATACTTGTAAACTCTCTTCCATCCTTAACATCCAGGGTGCCCCAGCTCCCCAACTGTGGCTGTGTTCATCCAAAACCATAGTGAAAGGGGCTGGAAAGATGGCACAGTGGTTATGAGCGCTGGCTGCTCTTCCAGAGGTCCTAGATTTTATTCCCAGCAACCACATGGTGGCTCCCAACTGTCTCTAAGCATAGTCCCATGATATCTGATGCCCTCTTCTGGTATGCAGACAAAACAGTCATAATAAACAAAACACTACTTTTTTTGTTTGTTTGTTTTGCTTTGTTTTTTCGAGACAGGGTTTCTCTGTGTAGCCCTGGCTGTCCTGGAACTCACTCTGTAGACCAGGCTGGCCTCGAACTCAGAAAACCACCTGCCTCTGCCTCCCAAGGGCTGGGATTAAAGGCATGCGCCACCACCGCCCGGCCAAACACTACATTTTAAGGAGAAAAGAAAGACAGAGAGAGCACCCTCTGGTCTGGAACCAGATCAGCTCTTCTGTGTTGGAAGGATCAATTGCCTAGAGCTTAGGCCAGTCTTAGGTAGTCACATGGTATTTTTGCCTCTGAGTATTCAGAAACTGGAGTGTGGGGAGCACTGGAGTTCTATTAGCCATGACTCCAGCCGGCGGGCAGCCAGAGCAAGGACCATCCCAGCTGGAAAGCCTGAATTGGTTCCTTCCAATATAGCCATCAAGCCAATCAGAGGCCCTTCCAGGCTCATTCCACAAGGGACCGTAGGATGGCTCAGGTTATCTCAGATAAGCTGCTCCCATGGGGGCACTCTGGGCACAGGTGCCAGGAGATGCCTGGAGGCCCCAGGAACAGCATCTCGGGTTGGGACCTCAAACCTGAGACCTGGCCTCCTGGGCAGGCTCCTCTGTGGGATCAATGGAGCCTGGTGACCACAGCTCAGAGCAATTGGGACTGATTACACTGGACCCTGCCTCAAGCCAACCACCAGGCCCTTAGGGGATTGTGGGATTTTTCTGCCTTTGTTGTTGTTGTGAGACAGTCTCCCTGTGTTGCCCAAGCTGGACTCAAACTAGAAATGTTCCTGATGATGGTCTTGAACACCTTCCATGGGCCAAGTGCTGGGGCTTCAGGCACGCAGCACCATACCCTTGGACACATTTATTGTACCTGAAGACCTACTTCCTCGAAATTAACTGGATGTCACTCATTTATTTATTTATCTATCTTATATGAGCACACTGTCGCTCTCTTTAGACACACTGGAAGAGAGCGTCAGAGCCCATTACGGAGGTTGTGAGCCACCATGTGCTTGCTCGGAATTGAACTCAGGACCTCTGGAAGAGTAGTTAGTGCTCTTAACCACCAAGCCATCTCTCCAGCCCCTGGATGTCTCTCATATCACGATTTATCTCGTAGCACTGGAGATAGAACCTGGGCCCTGGCACATTTCTCTTCACAGGACACACTGTAGACGGCCGAACTCTGTGGCTCCTGAATTATACCTCTCAAAGTCTTATGTAAAACTCCACAAGGGGATCTTGTCTGCTGGAGGTTAAAACTAAGGTCAACGTGAAAGCTAGGTGTGGTGTTTTGCAGCCATCCTGGGCTACACCATGAGACCTTATCTCAAAAGCATCCTGAAGGAGAGAAGGATACAGGGCAGTGGGTAGAGTAACCTGGAGAGCCTGCATGTGCATACGTGTACACACACACACACACACACACACACACACACACACCAGACCTTGGGTTTGACCGCCTTTGTTTGCATAAACTAGGTGTAGTTTACACACTATAATCCTGGCATAGGAGAGGCAGAGGCAGGAGGATCATGAGTTCTGGGTTATCCTTGAGCCACATATGAAACCTTGTCCCAAGAACAAACAAACAAACCACAAGAAGGACAAAGAGGATTGGGGAAATGAGAGAGAAAACCAGGCTACTAAAGGACATACCAAGAATAGCTTCCTTAGTCAGGCATGATGGCATACACCTTTAACCCTAGCCCCCCCAGGAAGCAGAGGCAAGTGCATCTCTGTGACTTTAAAGCCAGCCTGGTGGCTACATAGTGAGTTCCACAACAGCTAGGGATATATGGAAAGACCCTGTCTCACAAAACCATCGAGGTGGGACGGGGGGAGAGGGGAGGGGGGGAGGGGAGGGAGGAGGTAGTGTTTCCATTCCAGCCCCAGATTCCTCCAGAACCCTCCAGCCTTGCCTTAGGAGGGCTGAGCTGCACACAGCCGCTCGATGCATTCTCCACCCCGCTCCTGGCTGTTCCTGGCCTGGAATAGCTTGTTCCACATTCCACTGGAAACCTGCCCACCCGACCTGTCCCCACCTCCCCTCCTCTCAGTACAGGGGCAAACACTCTTGCCATTGAGCATGAGTGCTTCAGAGAACCTTCTGGAGGGCCGGCCAGCCATTCCTCTCTGCTCCACTGTCCCCTCCCCCAGCCCCCACATGACTCCACTGACTCAGGGCTGTCCCCCTCAGCTGCCAGAAGCCCCAGGTCTCAGCCAACACTGCTGCACTCTCATTTGATAGACAAGCACCCTGGACTTCACACAGCTCTGAGGCCAGTCGGGTGGGTGATCCCGGATGTGGGCAGCCTGCCTTTACACCTCATTTCTTTCTATTTTTCTGTTCGTGTGCATACACAAAGGCCAGATGTTGACATGAGGTGTCTTCATCAATCACTCTCCCTTTTATCTGTTTAGCTCAGCAATTCTGCCAGGCTGGCTAGTTATGGAAGGCCCGAGACACCCCTGTCATCCCCCACCCCCACCCCAAATGCTGGGATTATAGGCATAAGCCCAGCCTGGCTTTTTCTATGTTGGCGGATCCAAATTCAGATCTCCAAACTCAGGCCCTTGCACCTCTTTATTAACAGCCATCTCCTCCCCAGCTTCTCCATTCCTCTCTTCTCCATTCCTCAGCTGCCAGAAAGGAAAGGCAAAACCAATCTGTGCCGCCAGCTAGTGCAGAATGTCCCTGTCCTCCTTAGGGGACCTGGAGCAGGGCTGGGAATCACATGGGCCTCAGGGTTATGTCCTCAGAGATCCAGGTTTAGACCAGCCCAGTCTGCTTCTAAGGATAGAAGGTTGTGTTCCTGGGGCAAGTGTAGCATGGTTACCCCCCCACCCCACCCCGTGATGGGACTGTGTGGCCTGGTGGCTCTGTCTTGGGCATGTGCCTACTCCCCTGCTGTGGATCTGGCCCAGCCTTTGACTTCAGGCCTGCATTATTATGGGGTCATTGGTACCTGCCACACCTCACTTCCCCTTCTATAGTGTCCTCCAGACAACCCTAGGGCTCGCCACATCTGCAAAAGCCCTGTCATGGGATCCTAGTGGATTTCTGCCACAGCTCAGAGCCTGCATGGCGCTCAGAGCGTGCTCTTGTGCTCCAGAGAGCAGGTGTGACCCCAGCCTACCCACCCAAATCCATAGTTCCACTTGGTATCCACCTAGCCTGTAGATCCGTCTCTATAGCAGCCAGGAGCTCAGGGGGGGCTCAGCAGCCATCTTGTAGGTGTCTCCATACAGACCTGACTTAGTGATGAGCCAGTGAGGGAATCCCTGAAGACTTCTGCTAGGCCTCATGGGGCAGAGGCTTGCTCAGCAGGCTGCTATCAGGGACCAGGTTGTGGCAAGAGCCCACTTGAAAATGATACCAACTGAGAGACAACAAAACCAAAAAAGGCCTGAGTCAAATTACTGCTGCCATCTTCTGAGCACCTGGAGCCAGCCGTACCTGAAGCTACCTACCATCAAGGGTCAGTCACACAGCCTACACCTCTCCTCTCCTCTCCTCTCCTCTTCTCTCCTCCCTCTCTCTCCCCTCCATGACACTGTACACCAAAATCAAGTCCTAACCAGTTCCTTTAAAGGTGGGGTTTTTCTTACTTCTCTCCCAGGATTCTGGCCCTTTAGAAGCAACTAAGCAAGAACTATCCAGGCTGGAGTTCAGTTTCCCCTAAGTTCATCAGCTTCACAGGTTAACTAGCCATGTGTATGAACTTCAAAACAGTCTACATCCAAGGGGAGAAAATGCACACCCTGACCATTCCTTCGTCCACTGGGGTCTCACTTTCTTTCTTTCTTTTTTTCTTTTTTTGGTTTTTCGAGACAGGGTTTCTCTGCTCTGGCTGTCCTGGAACTCACTCTGTAGACCAGGCTGGCCTCGAACTCAGAAATCTTCCTGCCTCTGCCTCCCAAGTGCTGGGATTAAAGGCGTGCACCACCACTGCCCGGCTGTTTTGTTTGTCTGTTTGTTTGTTTTCTTTTGTTTTTGTTTTTTTTCTACCCATGGAAATGCCAGCATCTCCTCTCTATTCCTACCCCTGCCAGCTGTTGGCCTGCCCTGGGGGTTCCTGAGGTCCCCTGGGGACTATCTATGTGTCAAACCCACTACAGCCTCCTCCTGGCCCTGAGCCTTCTGACAGCTCCGCCCCCTGAACAGAGAGGTCTCCAGTATTTCCAGCAGATATCTGCTTACTCCTTCTTCTTTTTTTAAAAAAAAAAATTATTTACTTTTATATGTAAGTACACTGTTGCTGTCTTCAGACACCCCAGAAGATGGCATCCGATCTCCTTACAGATGGTTGTGAGCCACCATGTGGTGGCTGGGATTTGAACTCAGGATCTCTGGAAAAGCAGTCAGTGCTCTCAACCGCTCTGAGCCATCTCTCCAGCTCCCCTGCTTCTGCCTTCTTGTTGGCATCTGCTGGACATGTGGGGCTCACACCCCCAGTGTCCCTGAGCCACTCTGGAGCAGGACCTTGTGGATACATGTCCCCAGTATCACTGTGTGGAAAGGCAGCTCTGGGAGGTTCTGTGTACTTTTCCACAGCCTCGGCGGGGCTGAGCACCCTCAGCCCGGGCTGCAGCCTCATCACCAGGCCTCTCTCGAGTCCCTGTCACACATTGCCTCAGGAGTCACTTCTCCAGTGGGGATCTTGCCAGAAACCCCGGATACCAGCTCTTTCTGGGAGACACTGGTGAAGACAATGTCTGACTACCGGGACAGTCTCTCCCTTCCCAGGGGCAAGCCTAGGGCTCAGGCCTTCCCTTCTATGAGCCCACCCCCACCCCAGCACCAGCCAATCCCTCAGAAGCACACAAACTACTCTCCCTCAGGAGCCTGCAGGCCTGACTCCCAAACTCCATGGCACCTCCCGGACAGCCCCTCCCTGCCACTCACTGAATGAGTGCCACCTTCACCTTGATTGCCCCGAGGCTCTGCCTGCTACAGGGCCTTTGCCCAGGTCATTCTTCCCACCTGCAACTCACTCCCCTTTACCCTTACTCATTCTTCCAATCACCCCCTGAGCCCATCTCAGACGAAGCAACCAATTTAATTCTCCTGATGGGGGCTAGTGAGATGGCTCAGTGGGTAAGAGCACCGTCCGTCTGCTCTTCCAAAGGTCATGGGTTCAAATCCCAGCAGCCACATGGTGGCTCACAACCACCCATAATGAAATCTGATGCTCTCTTCTGGTGCATCTGAAGACAGCTACAGCGTACTCATTTATAATAATAAATAAATCTTTTTTTAAAAAAAAAAATTCTCCTTACAGACACTCCTCTCACTGGCGATCCATCCTGGGAACCTATACAGCAAAAGGAAGGGAACTGAATCCTACTGTGCGCACTGTGGCACATGCCCACACACAACATAAAAAAAAATGTTAAAACCATTCACATGTACTTCACATATCATATAAAATCTCCTCTTTTTTTTTTTTTTTTTTTTTTTTTTTTTTTTTTTAGACAGGGTT
>JADRCD010168566.1:29739-49238 GCA_019843815.1 Montemys delectorum | reverse complement strand
AAAAAAAAAAAAAAAAAAAAAAACCAAAAACATGTGGTGCATGAGAAAATCAGGAAAGGGAAAATTGACAAGCCGTCTCTTCATCCCTTCATCCTCTTTCACCTCCACTCAAGGTTAAAAGTGATGCTAAAAAGTGGTCCTTGGGTGCACAAGCCAGAAGAAAGGCGGCTCCTAGGGAAAGGAACCCAGCTTATTCAATAATAGGGAAGAGGGCTGCAGCTAGTGTGCCTGTGAGTGCTTATCTAACACTGTGAAGTGCTGATTCATTCCCCAGCACAGTCAATGGGGAGGGTCTTCAGTGATCTATTAACTGTGTAACAGTTACATGCTATGACTGAACGAAGGGCAGTGAGGATCACTGATGACAGGTCCAAGTGGAATCTCTGCAGTCATGGTTACTGTGCTCATTTCCTCTAACAGTCCTGTTCCCCCAGCACTCTGCTCTCAGAATGGTGGTTTCTCTTCCCCAACTGCCTCTGAAGGCTTCCAAATGATGGCCCTCTCCCTCCCCTCCTTCCTCCTTCCCTCTCCCCTCTCCCCCCACCCCCTCCCCTCTCCCCCTACCCATCCCCTCTCCCCTCTCCTCCCACCCCTCTCCTCTCCCTCTACTCCTCTCCCTCCCACTCCCTCTCCCTTTCCTCCCCACCTTTCTGTAGAAACAGCAAGTGCACTTAGAGGCATTTGACTGCCTTGCCTGTCTCCAACATGTGGCATGCTTCTCTCCCGTTACTTATAAGCATTAATACTAATGTCATAAAGTCAAGAGGATTTACAGCTTCCCAAAGAGCTGGCTTTGAGGGCAGTGAGGCCCTGCAGCTGTTAGCAGCTACGTTAGTAGGGAAGGAAAAGAGGAAAAAGCAAAACAAAACTGGATTTTAATCTCTAGTAGACTCTAAAGTACTAGTAAGATACAACCTAAAGCCTGCTAATAGGTGCTAGCTGGGATTTATAGCATTTAGCAAGTTAGGTAACAGGATAGGCTCTTTGTTAACTCTGCCTGCCAGCTTTCCATTTTGTTCCTAGGAAGATTTGGGAATCCTTTTTTGGGGGGATGGAGGGCTTTGAGGGTTTTTCTGTGTAATCTTGGCTGTCTTGGAATTCGACCTGTAGACCAGGCTGATCTCACAGAGACCCACCTCACTCTGCCTCTGGAGTGCTGGGATGAATCCTTTTTTTTTTTTTAAAGACAGGGTTAGCCTAGGCTAACCTGAGACTCTCTGTGTAGCCCAGGCTGGCCTTCAGCTCACAAAATCCTCTTGCTTCAGCCTCCCAGGTGCTAGCATTAGAGACAGGAGGCCACCATGGTCTTTTTGTGAGGATTTTTGAAGATTTATTTATTTTTATAAGTTTAAATTTTTTGTACATACTAGGCATTGTGGAACACTGTTGTAATCTCTGCTGGATGTAATGGGATCCTCCTTTAATACCAGAGGCAGGTAGATCTCTGAGTTTGAGGCCCGCCTGGTCTACAGAGTAGTGAATTCTAGGACAGCCAGAGCAACATAATAAGACCCTGTCTCAAACAAAACAAACAAAAGGTAGTATGCTATCAGTAGTGAAACTATGAAGTATCGTTATTTCTAGAACATTTGGAGGAAAATTACTCTTCAGGCTTATTATCTATGCTCAACTGAGATTTAGCCCCTGTCTCTCTCCAGTGTAGCTTGGTAGTAAACATCCATGCCTAGTAGAAACTAGAATTCCTTGATCATCAAGGAATAAGAATCTTTAAAAATGATAAATCTAAGATGATGTCACTGTTCTTCATGACTGTAATCCCAGCATGCAGGAGGATGGTCGTTCAAGGTCAGCTCAGGCTGTAGAGTTAGACCCTGTCAAAATGCATGTCAGCACAACTGTCTGACTTGAAGAGGTTTGTGTTGGCTTTGAGTCTTTTCTTTCTTGTGACTAATTTCCTTGGCATTTTTTTATAGAGCTCAATCCTTTTAAAAGGACACAGAAGCTGGGTGGTGGTGGCGCATGCCTTTAATCCCAGCACTTGGGAAGCAGAGGCAGGCGGATCTCTGAGTTCAAGGCCAGCCTGGTCTACAGAGTGAGTTCCAGGACAGCCAGGACTACACAGAGAAACCCTGTCTGGAAAAAAAACAAAACAAAACAAAACAAAACAAACAAACAAAAAAAGACACAGAGCAACTTCAGACCATTGCTCTTTTAAGTCATTGTGCGTTGTCTCCTCCTTCACTACTACCCTGGCCGCAGTTTTCATTCCCATAAGATAGTTGAGTCAAACAGCCTGTTTCCTTGGAACATTTCAAGGAAATGCTACTTTATCTGTACTAAATAATGTGGGTTGAAGGCATATAATGGAAGCCCCCTGCTCCTGTACTGCAGTTAAACCCAGGGGTTCACAAACTTAGTTAAGCAAGTGTTCTGCTATTGAGCTACGTTCCCTAGCACCCCTTTCTAGTTTTTGTCTTGATAGGGTCTTACTAGTTTGCTTAGACTGTTCTTTAACTTGCTGTGTAGCCCAGGCAAGCTGCGGGCCTCCTGGTGCCTGGGAATACATGCCCGTGCCAGCAGATCCCACTGATGTTTAAGAAAGTCCTTGGGGGCTGGAGAGATGGCTCAGCAGTTAAGAACTCTGGCTGTTCTTCCTAAGGACCCAAGTTCAACACCTACATGGTACCTCACAACTATCTGTAACTTCAGTTCTAGGGGATCCCATACCTCTTTCTGGCCTCTGTGGGTAGCACGCTGGCATGTGGTACGCATATGCAGGCAAAACACCTGTACATATAAGATAATTTCAAAGAGAGAGACTACAGCTGATGGTGTAAGCAGGGCTCTGCAGTTGTCGTGCTCAGTAGACAGGGAGAAAAAAAGAGCTTAACTCAAAAGAGGAAGGCTATAGTTAGATAATAGAGAGGCATAAATTGCAAAATATACTCAAAACTAGAACCTGAACAAGTCAGAAAGAATGGAGAATTCCAGAGTTTTTGAATGTCATGTTTTTGGGTCACAGAACAGTCTGAAGCTTGGTGGAACACAATAGCTCTCATTCTAGCACTTAGGAGGCAGAGGCAGGCAGAGCTCTGTGAGTTTGAGGCCAGCCTTATTTCCACCCCATCCCTACCCCTAAAAAATAGTAATTTGTGGAGATTTCTTCACCCCTTTGCTATCCTAATCTAACTCACTCAGCCACGTGGTCCTTTACCTTTAGTCTGAGGCTTGTTCTTGCTCTTTCTGCTCTATGTGTGTCCTCATGGAGACTCCTCATGGTACATCACCTGCTTCCTGTCGTCTTTCTTCTCCTCCTGGTACCTCTATTTGATCTCTCCACATCTTCCCTCCCCTTCCCTTCTGGTTTCTTTGAGACCTCAGATAAATGTCCTGGCTCCTCTGCCCTCTCCTGCCCAGCCATAGGCTGGTGTTCTTTATTAGCTGCCAATCAGAGGTGATGGAAGGACATTCCTTACACAAGGTGGATGCACAAGGTGGCTCGGTAATCATGACAGTGCCAACATCTACACTGTAAGCAGGTCTGAGCACAGAGATCAGCAGCTCAGTGCACAGTGCACAAGATCCAGCCCCACCTTTTCTTTTCTTTTTAACAGACAATGTTTAAAATGTAGCATGTAACTTTATAACTCTGGCTGGTTTGACTTACAGAGATTCACCTGCCTCTGCCTCCTGAATACTGTGGTTACATGTATGTACCACCATACCCAGAGTCTCTTCCTAATTATTTGCTTTTAGTTTGATTCAGACACTTATTAAGGGCCTATTGATGCCGGGCATGTGGTGAGGCCTCATGGACAAACCTTTTTTTTTTTTTAATTGCAGTTAAAAATATTTGCCATCCTAACCCTTTCTCAGGGTATGGACCAGTATACTTAACATTGTGTACACAGTTGTGCCCCAGCCCTCTAAGCCATCTCCTTCCTGCAAAACTGAAGTTCAGGCGTCTGAACAACTCCCTGCCTGCCGTCTCCCTTTCTGCCTGCTACCTTGGCAACCATCATCCTACTTTCTGTTTCTAAGGGTAGAGAAACCTATCTTGAAGCTTTACTTTCACCCCAGTGGCCTAGAGCTTGCTAAAAATTCCTCTGCATACAAAGTTATAGATTTTCTGAAACAATCTTAAGGGTTGGGATATAGCTCAGAATTTACATCTTTGCCTAGCATACTGGAGACTCCTGGTTTAATTTCTGAGTTTACTCCTCCAAAGAAAGAATGCTTAGGGAAAAAGACATTCTGTAGGACCCACGGTGTTATAGACCCTAGGCTGATGCAGTCAGATCCTCTAGTTTTCTATGATGGGAATTGTTACTGTTTTTAGTATTATGACATAACCAAAATCAGTTTGTTGTTTTAGATTTATTTACCTTATTAATTTTTTTTAGTGTGTTTTAGTGCATGAACATCTGTTCACCACATTCCTGCCTTGTTTTTTGAGTCAGGGTTTCTATATAGTCCAGGTTAGCCCAGAACTAACTTCCTTGTAACTGAGAATAACAGTGATTTTGTGTTCCTGCCTTCAACTTCCCAAATTCTGGGATATAGGTGTAAGTTAGCTGTGTCAGCAATCTTTACTGAGGTTTGAATCCCTGTCTCCTCTTCTTAAGTTTCTACTCTACCTAGAGCTTTGGGTTTTGGATCCAGAGGAGGCTTATATAAAGTTGTATAAGACACTTTTTACATGTACATATGCACATACTACATATGTGCATATTGTGTGGGTGTGTATGTGTATGCATGTTCTTCCCCTTCCACCACCAGAGAGGCTTTGAGGTTTACGTGGTCAGGCTTGGTGGCAAACATTTATATGGGCTGAACCATCTTGAGATACCACAGACATTTTTAAAAAATATTATTACAGGCAGAGTAGCTTTGAAAGTTGCTAAGTATTACTTCAGTAAAGTTTCTAAATATGTTTGGTTTCTCTTGATGCTAAGAGCTATTACAAATAACTGCGCAAGGGTGGGGAAATGGCTTTACAGTTAAGAACACTTCTGCTCTTGCAGATCAGGACTTGGTTCTCAGAACCCACATTGGGCAGCTCACAGCCACTTGTAACTTTAGTTTTAGGTATCCAATACCCTTTTCTAGCTTCGACAGATACCAGCATGTGCATGATACATATATATGTACTTGCCAGTAGTCACAGATACATATAAATAAATAAAAATAAATCTTAAAAACTATAAATGACTGCTAGCTAGATATTTAGAAATCCAAATGATACCTACCTTTTTCTCACTTTTTTGTTGTTTTTGGTTTTTTGGTTTGTTTTATTTTTTTGAGGCAAACCTGGAACTCCCCATGTAGCCCAGGCTGGCCTCCAACTAGTGACCATACTCTTGCATCAGCCTCCTAGGTGCTAGAATTAGAAGTCTGACCCACCAGGCCCAGCCTAGTTAATTTCCAGTGAAAAATGAAATGTTACTAAGAGGGGAACCCCACTTTGTGTGGCACTGTGTCTTTAGGGGCTGGAGTAGAATACTTTGTGTAAGAAAACTTTCTTAGAAAAATCTTGGTAGAAAGCCCTCAGAACTTAAAGGCTCCTGAGGAGAACCAAGCCTGATGTTTCATCTTCATAGTTGTTGCTGCCCCTTGGTGTGTTGCGAGTGAGTAACAGCTTCTGCAGGTGTGAGCAGTGGCGAGGCGATTTGTGTGTTTTGGTGTGAAGCTCCCACCATGGGTACAAGATGAAGCCAGTTGTCCCTATCAGGATTTTCTAAGCAGGAAGTTCATACAGTTCACTTTCCTCATGGGAGCCAACTCTGTAAAAATTCTCCCTAGCCAGGCATGATTGAACACACCTTTAATCCCAGCACTGGGAGGCAGAGGCAGAAAGCCAGCCTGGTCTATATAGGGAGTTCCAGAATGGGCAGTGTTACACAGAGACTTTTTCTCCCCCCAAACAGAATTAAAGTAAACTGAAAACAATGTCCAGGGCACTTTTGTATTTTAAACAGGGTGGTTTCTGCCTCTGAGCGGCATACTCTGAGTGCCCCCGTGCTGATCTCTCCTGTTACAACAAGGCAGCCTTGGCAGAAAGACACGGGTTCAAGATTTAAGATTTGAGACTCCCACAGAAGCCTACCTCAGTTTCCCGTGCTTGCCAGTGTGCTCTTCTCCAACAGCCTGTAGCCAAGCACGGCCTTTCTGTAGCCAGGAGTGCAGGCTACTGTGAGAACTCTGGCTGAGTGACACATGTGACCCAACACTAGCTGTCCCACCCTGCCTGTCTTGCTGCCTTTATTTGTGTTCTGGCATTTCAGTCGACTTGTTGGGCAGAAAAACACTTCTGTGGAGTTGTTAGTTCACTGAATTCATTCTCTTAAGCCAGAAAGACACAAAGTCAGAGGGAAGGGTGGCTCCTGCTTGCTGCTTATGCTCCACAGGCATATTGAGAAGCCCACAGAAGAAAGCCACCCCCAGGTGAATGTCTTAGTGGACCAGGGAGTTGACTCTACCATCAGAGATCTGTATAGGAGAGAAGTAACTTGGATTCAAAACAGATGTAAATACACAAAGGACAGGAACACTTTATAATTATTGAGGGAGCACTTTGTATGGATTATTTACTTTAATCTTATATCAAATATTGGGGATAGACATTATTATTTTATAGGTGAGTACACTACAAAGAACTGATTTGGGCTGGAGAGAAGGCTCAGTGGTTAAGAGCACTGACTGCTCTTCCGAAGGTCCTGAGTTCAAATTCAGCAACCACATGGTGGCTCACAACCATCTGTAATGAAGACAGCTACAGTGTACTTACATATAATAAAAAAAAAAAATCTTTAAAAAAAAAACTGATTTGTTCAGGACTACAAGTGTAGCTAGTCCAGTCTTTCTCTAGAATCTAAGTGTCTCAATTTTGTCAGGCTGAGTCTGTCAGATTCAAGAAGCAGGAGAGTGGTGGTGCTAGGCCTGTTCCTGGGAGGTAACCAGTAGTCTTAGACAGAAGGTATTTAGCTGAGAATACACAGTACTAACCCATTGTAGAGAGTTTGCTTGCTACAAATATCTGCACGGAGGGTCCTAATGTGGTGAACAACTTCATAGATGAAATGAGCCCCTTTATTCTAAACTGGTATCCTAGGAAAGCTTCTCTCCAAACCAAAGGGGTGTGGTGACTTTTTATGAAGATTTTTATTTACACAGTAGATTTTTTTTATATATATTCACATTTTTTCACACTAAAGTTTAATCACCCCTTTGGGAATTCACTTTGTACCTAAGGACGATGTTGAACGTCTTATCTTTCTGCCTTTACTTTGTTGAGTGCTCCAATTACAAGGCATGTGCTACTTAGCCTGCCTCCCTCCTTTATTTGGTACTAGGAGTCTAACCCAGGGCTTGGCATGCTGGGCAAGCATTCTGCCAGCAAACCCTCTATCCAGCCTCTGAACTGCTATGGAGAGTCTGTCTCCTTCAAGTCTAGTCGTGTTGCACAGCCAGGCTGGTTGACTGGCCGGCCGGCGGAGGTCACACCCTGGTGCAGCTACGCAGTTTGTTCTGTGTCTGCTGCTGTCATATGCTTCTTCATTGCAGGAGAACTTTGAAATGGCCACCACATGGATGTCTGTTCTTCCTCAGTGTGGCAGCTATGAAGCCACTTTGTCAGTGTGTGGAAGGAACAGTGCTAGAGTGACGGCCTTGTCATCCTCAGGGTCGATTCCTTCATTTGCACTAAAGGTCTCCCTCCAGTTGCTCTGGGTATAGCGGGCAATGCTCAGGAGCACTTCCCTCTTTACAAAGGGTTGTCTACACCCAATTCCTTCTTCCATTTGATTTGTGGGAAGATTGCTTTATCTCCACTATCATCTCTTCCCCAAAGTTCTTGAGAACTTTCAAGAGAGACGTGTGGAAACACCTGGTTTGCCACTGTGATAGTAGCAGAGGCTAGAAGCATCCTTATGCAAAGTTGTATCTCTGTTAAAGTTGTATTGACTTGAAGTATTCTTGTCAATATTACTTTGTATGTATGAGTGTTTTGCCTGTATGTATGCCTGAACACCATGTATATTCCTGTCGCCCATGGAGGCCAGAAGAGGATGATGGACCCTTATAACTGGAGTTACAGATGGTTTTGAGCCACCATTCGGGTGCTAGGAAGTAAACCTAGGTCCTCTGCAAGAGCGACCAAGTGCTCTTAAATGCTGAGCCATCTTTCCAGCTTGAAATAGTTTCAGGAACCATAACAGTATTTCGATTTTCCTAACAATTGTGATCATGTGATAATTGGGATCTGAATAACCCACTCAGCTAAAGGGACACTGAGCGTAGCTCACAAACAGGATTCTGTCAGGGGTAGGAGTTAAGCAAGACCTGACATGGAGACAGAGACTAGTGAGAGTCAGAAAAGGCTAGCCTCAAACCTTATCTATCACCAATGCTAGCCTTGAAATCCTGCCTAATCCTCCTGCTTTCCCTGTTGTCTGCCACTGTATCTGGCCACATGGATGATGATTTCTTCAGCTCAGAGTTGAACTCTCCTACATTCTATGTTTCCAAGGAAAGAGACCTTAGGTGGGGAGTTGAGACACATCTGCCTGTTGTGATCTGGATAGCCTGTAAAGAAGGCCTGACAGAGGTCTTATGTTTCCTCCATTCCTGTTACCTTGGCACTTGTACACATGATTAGGTGCCTTGCTAATACAGGGCATGAATGTGTTGGACATGCAATTAGTGCAAGAAAAGCTTCACAGAGCTGTCTATGGTTTCAGCCAAATACAGGGAGGTGGGGTGGCTGCCCAGGGAAATTAAAGAAAGCCACTGTCACCAATCCTTTACCCAAGTGGCAGGCAGCCTCTTACTAATCACCCACTGTGAGGTTCATTATCTGGTCCACCTTGCTGAAGGGCAGGTACAGCCTGTCAAATCAATAAGTCTCAAGGCACTGGAAAGCCCTTTGGTAGCAGCCTTGAAAGGCATAGACCAACTATGAGACCTGGGCAGCTTAAATTGGTTTTAAAATTGAGTTTGTTCCTGAAGTACAGGAGATGAAAATATAGAGGGAGGAAGAAAAACAAAACAACAAACTTGTGTATATTGTATACAGGTAGTCGCAGGCAGAAAGCTGCTCTCTGTCAAACGACTCTTTCCCAGAAAGCCACAAGGTTGGGCTTCCACTCTCAGAAGCCCTGTTTCCAAGCAAGTCATATTAAATGGTAGTTCCCTAGGAGAAAATCAAGTTATTTCAGATAGAAAGTTGCTTAAAGTCCCCAGTGGAAGGACAGACACCCAGCCACAGTCTGTTTTAGTGCCAGCTGCTCTTTGTTTGGCTCTTGGCTTTGGGTTTTTTTTTTTTCCTTTGTGCCTGAGGGTTACATATATCCATACGTATGTGTGTGTGTGTGTGTGTGTGTGTGTGTGTGTGTGTTTTCCTCTCTGTTCCTTTCCTTTCTTTCCTTTTTCAGCCATTTTGAGCTAAAGTACTCTGAAAAAGAACAAGTTCTTACTTATGAAGGAAATTCTCAGGAACTGCTTTGGTCTGAGCCTCTTTGGTACAAGACAGGAAATATGTGCCTGCCCAAGCTGACTCTCCCCAGCCTTGGGAACTTCTGTGCACAGCACTTGCTGTACCAACCAAGGACCACACAGACTCCAAAACTGCATCTGCCCCAAGAAGCAGTGTGCAGCACGGCTGGTTTTAGATAATTATCTTTGGAGATAAGAACCCAATAAGTAAACAACACTGGCTTTCAACTGATTGTGATCATTCTGCATCCTCTTCCCAAGTGCTGTGAGTACAGACTTGTGCGACCATGCCCAGCTTAAGAACTCCCCCCGCCCCTTCATTCCTGTAGTATCAATGAGGCAGAGGCAAGACTCAGGAGTTCAAAGTCAGCCTTTGCTACAAGTTTAAGGCATCCTGTATACCTCTTTACCTATTCCTAGTTGCAAAAGTTTTCAACTTTTATTTTCTTGTATAATTTTCTTAATTTACATTTGTTTAGCCTGGCAGTGGTGGTATATGCCTTTAATCCCAGTATAGCTGGTCTTTAATACTTTGTGAGTTCTTTTTTATCCCACCCTTTATCTCTTCCCAACCCTATTTGACCCCCTCTCACTAGATAGAAGAGAAAGAAGGACAGAAGGGAAAGAGAAAGAGAAAGATCCCTGAAGCTATTTTTTTCTTCTTTGCTACTTCATGGATTCTTTTTCCCACCCTTTATTCTCACCCCACCCCATCCCCATTTCACATTCTATTACTAGATAGAGAAGAAGTATACAGGAGAGACTGTGGGGCAGTGGTGGCACATGCCTTTAATCCCAGCACTTAGGAGGCTGAGGCAGGCAGATTTCTGAGTTGGAAGCCAGTGTGGTCTACAAAGTGAGTTCCAGGACAGCCAGGGCTATACAGAGAAACTCTGTCTCAAAAAACAAACAAACAAACACAGTACAGTACTTTGTTTATAGCTGGTTTTTGCTACTTTGTGGATTCTTCTTTTTCCACCCCTTTATCCCCCTGATTTCATCCCCTCTCACTAGATAGGAGAGAAAAGAAGGAGAGAGGAGAGAGAAGGGGGTGAGAGAGAGATCCTTGAATCTAGTGCCTTTCTTCTTCGACCATGGCTAGTAGCAAACCCTAATTAATCCCCCTAAATGACCACCAGCCACCTTGGGGCCCTCATATTATATACACCCTGAAAAATTGTATTCAACTTTTCAGAATTTCAAACATCACACAATTGCAGAAACTGTCTGCAGCTGGCAAAACCACACCTCAGCTAGAGCACGGAGGTAAACCATAGCCAGCTGCTGCAGACAGTCTGAAGCAGCCCCACATCCCCACACCTGGAATTAAAATAAAACATATTCTTAAAATATTTCTGTGGATTTTTTAAGAAACCAAAATTCCAAAATTATCACTACATTTCCTCCTCGTTTAGGCATTAGTTATGCTGTGTATAGTGGCAGATTATAAACAGATGTTTTCAATGAACTAAGCACTTTTCAGGACATGGGCAAGGTTTTCAGAAAACCTCTCCTGCTCAGTTCTGTTTTAATAGTATCCACAGCTTTTCATTTCCTGTGGATACATAAGAAATCTGTGTCCCCAACACAAAACTTGCTGGCTTTCATTCTAATGTTAACACATCCTTACAGTATATAGGCTGATTTATTTCCACAATTTTTCTCTGTAACCCAGTATCTCTCGTTGCTGTTGCTCCTTTCTCATTAACATTCAGAAAATTTAAAGTTAACAGCACTATTGATTCTGTCTGGGTTTTTTTTTTTTAATTTTTCTTCTTTGTAGCATGTTGCTCCTTGACTGAATGGCTGCTAATTCCTAAGCCAGGTCCCCAAGACCATTTCCTGACAGTAAGAAGTCACCTTGACTTTCAGATCTGCACTCCTGAACCCAGCTTGGCCTCTTCCACATCACATACACACCCAGGGAAGCCCAGGCCTTCTTTCTGATTGAGATTTAGGAAAACCATTAAACCTAAAAACAGCTTGTTCATACTTCCAGTGCCAAGTACTGTATTTCCTACAGTTAATAGTTTGGTCACTTTCTCTTTGCAAATGACCATATTTTCTGCAGTTGAAGCACCAGCAGGCATTTTGATATCAGGGACCTGGAGCTATACCTTGACCTATTATATTAGCATGATATACATTGGAACCAATATCAGTCGTATCCCTTTTTCATTCACCTGTCGGCACTGTTCACACTTTCCATGGTCCAATAACTTTACATTGGTATTTGCATTTTCATATGCCAAGGTCTCTATCGACACCTGTCTTTTTTTTCTTTTTTTTCTTTTAAGATTTATTTATTTATTATATGTAAGTACACTGTAGCTGTCTTCAAACACGCCGGAAGAGGGCATCAGATATCATTACAGATGGTTGTGAGCCAACTTGTGGTTGCTGGGAATTGAACTCAGGACCTTTGGAAGAGTAGTCAGTGCTCTTAACCACTGAGCCATCTCTCCAGCCCTCAACACCTGTCTTGCATTAGGGTCTGATATGACTTTGTTCACAGCTGAGATTAATTATCGTAAGAAATCAGTGAAGGCTTCTCCAGAGCTTTGTATGATCTTTGTAAATGAGGTGGACTTTTTTCCAAGCTCTTAAAGCCACAGTGCAGCATTGTTCTATAGTAGCATCAAATTGAATCTGTTCTTGTGATAGAGCCCCGCCCTTCACCCAGCAATGCCCTTTACTGTGATATTCATTCCCCTGCACTGTCTCACTGTTCAGTATCTTCCCTCCACCAGCCTCTGATACAGCTGTTACAGTCCCTTCCAGGCTTGGGGAATAATTCTATTTTGAATAGCCCAGTTATTTAGAATTTGTTTCAGATAAGATACATGCATCTCATCTCATATGAAATCATAACCTTCTTAAAATGCCTCAGATCTATTCCAAAGGATGCCATTCTGTCTTGTCACAGTCTTGTTCTACACCATGAGCAGGTATATGCTGTATGACTAGTGGGAAAGCTAATGGTGATATCATAACCCCAGGCCTCCTGTCCTCCCACTCAGGTGGTGCAGTTGGTTTGAGATTAACCCTTTCTCTTTAAATGGGCTATTTCATTAGATTGTCTTCCTGCTGTTTCAGCTTTTCTCTGACCTGACCACCCTTCAGTGCAGTTTCTTCCCCTCAGTCTCCATGCATGAAACACCCACTTCCTTGCTCTCTGGTTGGATTGAGCCTTTTTGTTCTCCCTTTTCCAGTGTTTCTTGCCTCCCAGGAGCTTCCGTCTCCACCTACAACATCTCCAGTAGTGCAACCAACTCTGCAGCCCTTTCAGAAAAGAGAGAGTAAAGTGACCCCTTTTGTTTTCCCATTTCAGCCAATTTATGTTTCTTAGGCTTCTCCATTTCCACTCAGAATTTTTCCAGCTGCTCAGTCTTTCAAACTTTTTGTTTTATTTTGTTTTGTTTTGATTTGTTTTGAGATAGGGTTTTTCTGTATACCCCTGGCTGTCCTGGAACTAACTCTGTAGATCAGGCTTGCCTTGAACTCAGAAATCCACTTGCCTCTGCCTCCCAAGTGCTGGGATTCAAGGCGTGGGCCGCCACCACCGCCTGGCTCAAACTTTTTTGAAACAAAATATACAAAGAAGAAAAGAAGCCAGGTGGTGGTGCACGCCTTTAATCCCAGCATTTGGGAGGCAGAGGCAAGTGGATTTCTGAGTTCAAGGCCAGCCTGATCTACAGAGTGAGTTCCAGGACAGCCAGGGCTACACAGAGAAACTCTGTCTCGAAAAACCAAAAAAAAAAAAAAAACAAAAAAAAAAAGTAAAAGGAAAGGGAAAAAAAAAAAAACAAAACAGAAAAATCCCCTTTGGGAGGAAAGAAACTTTTTGCTGGCCTCTTGAAAAAAAAGTTCATCCCCCTGCTTCTGTGGCATTTGAAATCAAATTTCCCATTTGTTTTTTTGTTTTGTTGGTTGGTTTTTGTTTTTTTTGAGACAAGGTTTCTCTGTATAGCCCTGGATGTCCTGGAACTCACTCTGTAGACCAGGCTGGCCTCAAACTCAGAAATCCACCTGCCTCTGCCTCCCAAGTGCTGGGATTAAAGGTGTGGGCCAACACCTCAGGCCAAATTTCCCATTTGTATCCTTAATGTTCAAGCCCCACATTGTAGCCACTTGTAGCTGGTACTTGCTACTTGTAGGTTCTTCTTTTCCCATTCTGTATCCTCCCACCCAGTTTCACCCTGCCAGAGTGGGAGAATTACGAGTTTGAACTGCCTGCTCATGTGATTGTAAGTTTTCCTTGGTTAAGGGCCACTGCTCTATCCACACAGGTTTGACAGTCAGCCATTTTAAGTGTAGGGCTATCAGTACTTCAGCATCCTAGCACAGGCAGAGGCAGACAGATCTCTGAAGCCAGCCTGCTCCACAGTGTGACTTCCAGGACAGGGCTACGCAGAAAAACCCTGTCTCAAAAAAAAAAAATTGCATTTGTTTATTGTAGGTGGGAAAGGGATGCTTGTGTGTGAAGGTCAGAGAAACTTGTAGGAGTCAGTTCTGTCTTTCCACTATATGGGCCCCAGGGATTGAAGTTAGGCATTCACACTTGGTGACAAGTGGCCCTCTCAGCCATCTTGCCAGCCCTCATGTAAAAATTTTATGATTCAGATAATTCAGGCTTTTACATTTAGATCTGTGATTTATTTCAAGGAGTATGCATTTATTTTGTACTAAAATACCCATTTCCCTGCAAATACTCAGGTCTTCCATTGCTGTCTCTTCTAACAACTGATCTTTCTCCCATTTAAATGCCTTGAAAGGTAAAGATCTAGCTCAGTTGGTAGTATATCTGCCTAGCATACTCAAAGCCATGGGTTTGATCCCCAGCATTATATAAACTTGGTGTAGTACCACACACTGGTAATCCCAGCACTTAGAAGGTAGAGGCAGGAAGATCAGGACATCAAAGCTAGCTTGGACTATAGAATAAGTTTGAGGACAGTCTTTCATGAAGCCTAGTTTGAAAACAAAATGAATAAACAAGTGAGTAGTAGACAATTAATTTAAATGCCTTGGTTTGTTAAAGAGTCTGTTGACCAGGCATGTGCAGGTCCATTCAGAAGTAAGTCCTAACCTAGCCACAATGTCTTTTTTTTTAAGATATATATATTTTTGTACATGTGAACCTTTTGCTTGCATACATGTGTATGTATATATGTGCACCACACGTGTACAGTGCCCATGGAGGGAGGTCAGAAGAATCTTTTGAACTGGAATTACGCATGGTTTTGAGAAACCACCTGAATGCTGAGAATCAAACTCTCTGAAAAAGCAAGTTAGTGCTCTTACTCACTGAGTCATCCCTCCATACCCCAGTCATGCCGTCTCCATCGTTGTAGGACTACAGTAGGTTTATGAAATGGAATAATGGAAGTCTTCTATACTTATTCTTTTTAAAAATTGATTTTACTATTCTGGATCCTTTGAATATACATATAAAGAAAAGACTTTTTTGTTAAAGAAAATAAGGCTGCTGTGATTTTGATTGGAATTGCGATAACTCTAGAAAATTTTAGAAAGAACTGTCATCTTAGTGTGGTTTTTTTGTTTTTGTTTTTTGGTTTTTTTGGTTTTTCTTTTTTTGGGGGGACAGGGTTTCTCTGTGTAGCCTTGGCTGTCCTGGAACTCACTCTGTAGACCAGGCTGGCCTCGAACTCAGAAATCTGCCTGTCTCTGCCTCCCAAGTGCTGGGATTAAAGGCGTGCGTCACCAATGCCCAGCGTGTGTTTTTGAGATGTAGCTCAATAGTAAAGCATGTGCTTACATCCACAAGGACTTAGGCTTAATGTTCAGCACTTAGCATTTAACAATGATAATACTTTATTCAAGTCTATGCGTGTATTTCTTGAGATATCTTAAGATTTTTTCATCAGTGTTTTATATTTTTTGGTGTTCTGTTTTTCACCTATTTTCCATTTTATTTTCACCTATTTCTGTTTCTCTCATGATAATTTTACATTTATGTTATATAAGTGGTATTTTCTTTTTTTTTTTTTTTTTTTTTGTTTTGTTTTTTCGATACAGGGTTTCTCTGTGTAGCCCTGGCTGTCCTGGAACTCACTCTGTAGACCAGGCTGGCCTTGAACTCAGAAATCCGCCTGCCTCTGCCTCCCAAGTGCTGGGATTAAAGGTGCATGCCACCACTGCCCAGCTATAAGTAGTATTTTATTTTTCTTTTTTTTTTTGAGATTTATTTATTATATATAAGTATACTATAGCTGTCTTCAGACACACCAGAAGAGGGTATCCATGTGGTTGCTGGGATTTGAACTCAGGACCTCTGGAAGAGCAGTCAGTGCTCTTAACCACTGAGCCATCTCTCGAGCCTCTATAAGTGGTAGTGTCAATTTCACTTTTTTTGTTTTTGTTTCTTGAGACAGAGTCTCATAATGTTGTGCAGCCCTGACTGTCCTGCAAATCACTCTGTAGGTCAGACTGGCCTTGAACTCACAGGGGTCTGCCTCCCAAGTGCCAAGATTAAGGATGTGAGCCACCACTGCCAGCATTGTTCATGCTTTTAACTGAACTATCTGCCCATCGCTGGAGGAGGAATTTAGATATGTATCTAATTTCTGACCAGGGTTCTAGTTATGTGTGCCAGTCTTCCTGCTGTCTTCTGAGGGCCAAGATTACAGTGTGTGCCACCATGTCAAGGCTGCTTCCAAACTCTGTGTGTAATCTGGATGGACTCACTGATCATTTATTTTCTTTTTGTTGATTTTAAAGGTCTCATGCTGGCCCTGAACTTGATATTATCCTCCTGCTTCGGCCTCTCAATTGCTGGGACCACAGGAGTAAGCCACTGTGCCCCTGTCATTTGTTCTTTTTTTTTTTTTTTTTTTTTGGTTTTTTGAGACAGGGTTTCTCTGTGTAGCCCTCGCTGTCCTGGAACTCACTCTGTAGACCAGGCTGGCCTCGAACTCAGAAATCCACCTGTCTCTGCCTCCCAAGTGCTGGCATTAAAGGCGTGCGCCACCACCGCCCAGCTTTCTTTTCTTTTTCTTTTCTCTTCTTTCTTTTTTTTTTTTTTATTTTTTAAAGTCTTTAGAATTGTTGGCCCTCATATGCTTTTTTGCTCCTTTCTTTAAGATTTGTATGCATTTAGTTTCTTTCTCTTTTCTCACTGCTCTGCCCAGAACTTCTGTTCCATGTGGAGTAAAAGAGAGAGCATAGCCAGAATCAGACACATCTGGAAGAGTCAAGAGTGGTCATGACCCTAAGCCCTAGGAGGAGATACTGAAGAGGAAAGGAAGAGGTTAGAGAGGGGAGCCAGATATAGCATCCAGGATGCCAAAGGTACAAAAGAGGCAAGTAACCAAAATGGCTGGATTATTTAGGAAAGAGCTTCTGGGGGAAGGGCAGCCCAAGCCCTGGCTCTAGAGAGTTGGAGGGAAAGAGTGAGTAGAGGGTAGGGTACCCAAGCCTTATCCTGAACAGATAGGAACTGAGGGACGCTGGACAACCTGGAGGCCATGTCCACTTTAATATGTTAAATAGGCTGTCCACTCTGTGGTTCCTAGAGTTGGAACTTAGGTGTCAGGCATGGAGGCAAGCACCTTTTCCTGCTGAGCCATCCTCCCTAGCCCAGGGGTTGTTTTTGTTTTTTTTACTTGCTTATAGCAGTTTTATTAATTTCTCAGCCAGGGTCTCATGCACCCCAGGATGGCCTGGAACTTATGTGTAGGTAAGGATAATGTTGATCCTCCTGCTAATAAGCATGTGACATACACCAGGTTTATTTAAGAGAGTTGTTCATACAGGTTATTGAATTTACTGATGGTTGCAGTCAGGCTAGAAGTTTATCAATTTTATTAATCATTTCAATAAATCCACTTTTAGTCTCATTGATTTTGTTGTTGTTGTTTTGTTGTGATTGGTTTATAAGGTTATTTTACTTCCTCTTTACTTTGGTTTAAGTTGCTTTTCTTTCTCTAACTTAAGTCAGAAACAAATGATTGATTTAGATCATGTTTTATTTCCTTTTTTGTTTGTTCGTTTATTTTAAGACAGAGTTTCTCTGTTGTACCCTCACTGTCCTGGAACTCACTCTATAGACTGGACTGGCCTCAAACTCACAGAGACCCGCCTGCCTCTGCCTCCCTAGGGCTGGGATTAAAGTCATGTGCCACTACTGCCTGGATATTTTCTAATACAGAAATTGAGTGGCCTAAGTTCTTCTGTGGTTAACATCCCATAGATTCTGTTTACGTATTCGTTTGGCTGAAAATATTTTCTCTTTTCTTTTATGGCATTTAGAAATGTGTCATTTTATTTTGATTATTTGGGTATTTTCTAGATTTATTTGTTATTAACTCCTTATTTAATTCCCTGATGGTCAAAAAAATACGTTTGGTGTGATTCCAGTTCTTTTAATGCATTGAGATTTGGCTTATGGTATAGCATATGGTCTGTCTTGTTGAATGTTCTGTGTGCCCTTGAGAAGAACATATTCTGCTGTAGTTGAGGAGTTTTTCTATAAATACCCTTAAGGTCAAGTAGGTTGGTAGTCTTACAGTTGACACTGGGTCTTGCCTGCTTCCCCTGTCAGTTACTCAGGGCAGTGATGGAGCCTGCAGCTGTAACTGCAGACTCTGCCCCTTGTTCTCTTCCTCCAGTCTGTCAGTTTTGCTCTGTTGCTGTCTGCACACACCTGCACGCTGTTATGTCTCATGGTGAGTTGATTCCTTCAGCATGGAATTTGACTCTTAGTGGTTGCTGTTTTTCCTTTTACATGTGTTTATTTGAGGTAAGCCTGTATGTGAAGGTTGGAACGGGTAAGGGTTAGGGTTAGGGTTAGGGATCAATCTCAGGGTGTCAGGTTTGGTGACAAGCATCTTTACCCTCAGAGGCATCTAACCAGTTCTGTTGGTTTTCTTTTTTTTTTGTTGTTTTTTTTTTTTAAAGATTTAGTTTATTTATTATTTGTAAGTACACTGTAGCTGTCTTGAGACACTTTTTTCTTCTTGCTCCAGTCACACTCGCTTGCTGTAGCTGTCTTCAGACACCCCAGAAGAGGCAGTCAGATCTCATTAGGGATGGTTGTGAACCACCATGTGGTTGCTGGGATTTGAACTCACAACCTTTGGGAGAGCAGTCGGTGCTCTTAACCGCTGAGCCATCTCTCCAGCCCCCTGTTGGTTTTCTTAAGCAGTGTTAGACTTTAGTCAAGAAGGCAGATAAATTATTTGTAGAACACTGTGATCCATTTGAATCTTCTCTTCAGCTTCAGATAGGTAGACTTGGGAGAAGCCTTCATATGATAGTGTTACCAATGAGAGTGTGACTTGCCTGATACTAATTTGTTTGTTTCTGGTTTGGTTTGGTTTTTCAAGAAAGGTTTTTTGTTTGGTTGGTTTTTTGTTTGTTTTTGTTAGCCCTGGCTGTCCAGGCTGGCCTTGAATTCACAAATCTGTCAGTTTCTGCCTCCTGAGTGCTGGGAATAAAAGCATGCCCACCACTACCTGGCACCTGGTACTGATTTTGAAGTCTCGGTAAAAAGCACTCAGTTGTGATTGGTCAAAATTCAGATGTCTCTCTATCCTGTGCACTCTGAGAACTGTTCGCCTTGAGACATCCCTTTTGTCTGCCTGACCTACATACATGCAGTGTGAATTTTTATTTTTACATTTTCTTAGTGTGTGTGTGTGTCTGTCTGTCTGTCTGTCGGTCTGTCTGTCTGTCTGTCTGGAAGAGAGTTGAAACATGAAGCTCTTAGATTTCTGTATTCTGTCCTTTCAACCGTCTGTTTGATCCTGTGACTGTTTTAGGCCACATTCATAAGGACATGGCATAGTGTGACATAGCATGCCATAACAGGAGCATTGGGTTGACAAGATGGCTCAGTGGGTAAAGGTGCTTATAACCAAGCCTAACAGCCTGTTTGATCTCTGGAATCCACATAATGAAAGGAGAGAACCAGCTCTGCAAGTTTTCCTCTGACCTCCACACTTATGCTATGGCACATTCGTGCCCATCCAGACACACCACACACACACACACACACACACACACACACACACACACACACACAC
>JADRCD010168566.1:0-29729 GCA_019843815.1 Montemys delectorum | reverse complement strand
ACACACACACACACACACACACACACACACACACACACACACACACATATCAAGGGGTGGAGAAATGGTTCAGTGGTTAAAAGGACTGGCTGCTTTTACAGAAGACTAAATTCAGTTCCCAGCAGCCACATGGGACCTTGCAGCTATCAGTAGTTCTAGCTTAGGAGATTCAGTGCCCTCTTCTGGTCTCCAAAGGTACTGCACACATGTTACACAGTTCATTCCAAACACACACACAAAAAATAAAATAATTCTTTTAAAAGGGAAAGAAAAAAAATGTAAAGATGGGGAGCTGATCATGATGCTACACACCTTTAATTCCAGCACGTGGGAAGCAGAGGCCAGAGACTCTGAGTTTAAGGCTAGCCTGGTCTGCAGAGAAACTTCTAGGACAGCCAGTGCTCTACAGAGAAACCCATCTTTTAAATAAGTTTAAGACTGAGCTAGAGAACTCTCGTTAAGAGTGCTCTCTGCTTTTGCAGAGAACTGGCATTCAGTTTCTAGTTCCATCACAGGGTGATGCATGACCACCTGTATCTCCAGCTGTAAGGGACCCACATGGTGGTCTGGCCTCCACAAACACCTCCACACTCACATGCTGTTCTTTAATGAGGGGAAATGGCAGCACGATGTCTGAAGGAATTATTAGTCTCCTCTGGGTACTAGTCAGACCTGGAACTCATGAATCTCCTTGTTTGTTCTTGTCCTCTGAGGTGCAAATCTTTTAGTTGTTCTATGTAAACAAGTGCTAAAAATAGCTCAGCAAGTATTTGAACCTGGCTGCTTGAAGATCATCATGTGTATCTGCTTAGCTTGTTGGCATAGTTATCTAATGAGTACACTGCACATTTGAGTTGGATTTATGCTGTGAAAATTGTCACTAACTAGAACACACCTCAGTACGACATGTCAGAATGGGGTGAGCCTGATTTCTGAGAAATTTAAAGTATAGTTTGTACATATGTGGAATAAAGGGACCTTCCCATTCTTTCTGTCTCCTCCAACACCCATGCTTTGTATATGAAAATCTGCCTCTCTGGCTGGCCCTGATGGGAGCTGCAGCTGTCAGGGCAGTGCAGATTTGTCCAAGTGAGTGGCCTTGTCTGAGGTTGCTGTCATGCTAGAATGTAGCATTCTGAATTAACTGTCACAGTAGCATAAAGTGGGAGAGATGGTGATCAAAAGAGACCTTGACACTCCGTGGTTGGAGAGAAAGACACTTGCTACTAAGGCTAAGGACCTGAATTTAAGTCCATAGGACTCACATGGTGGAAGAGAATGGACTCAAACAAATTACCCTCTGACCTCTACATGTCATGGCAAGTGGGGATACACACACGATGTAAACTTTTGTTTTAAAGAGAAGAAACCTTAAGCCCCTTCATTCCCCCTGCCTGTGAAGTCAGGTGTATGGCCAGGCATAGAGTTATATGGCTGTAATCTCAGCACTTGGAAGGCAAACACTCAGGAGTTCAAAGACAGCCTCAGACACATGGGGAATTTGAGGCTACTTAAAACCCTGTTTCAAAGAATTGTGTAGCAGATCTCATCCTGGGGCACATTCATTGCTTCACCCCTGATCCTGTTTAGCTCCACATGTATTTGAGTCCCCATTTCTTACTGGCTTCCTGAAGGCAGGCCTTGGCTTGACGGTTTCAGAAGCCTATCAGAGTATACTGAGAACAGTGCTGAGTGTCAGGGCTAATTCTGATCCTGCCATGTGACCCTAACAAGAGATTCCTTGCCTTTTTAGTTGAGCCTGTGTTACTAAATGAATTCCACAAGCTTGTTGAGTGTTTACTGCTCTTTGGACTCTGTTTGGCAGTGTGAGAAATCCACAAAGTCACACTGACTGTTCAGAGAGAGAAGCTCCCACTAATATGGCAATTTTGAGTAAGGAAATGAATGGTAGTGATCCCATGTTTGTTGCCCCAGGAGAGGGCCTGCCGGCAAATATCTCTTTGGGAAACCTGTAAAATATAGGTATCTTCCAGAGATCAAGAAGGTAGGAGGGGCTTGTTTATGAAAGGAGTGGAAGGGAACCTCAGGCCCTAAAATAATGATAAGTTCAAGCAGGTAAAACAGTAACAGTAGGAATGGCTGCAGTTACAAGCACTGCTGTGCCAACCACGGTGGCTGGTTCCTTGTACTCATCGCACTTCGTGGTCACCAGAGCTGGCAGTTTGATAACAGTGCCATTACCCAACGTGGTAAGAAAACTGCACAGGGTGTGGTAATGTACACTTTTAATTCCAGCCGGTGGGAAGATTGTGTGATTCTATGAGTTCAAGACCAGTGTGGTTTCAGGCCAGGGATGTCTCAAAAAACAAAACAAGAAATAAGAAAACTGGCAGGAACATGCCACACTCCACACGTGTGGAAGTCAGGACAGCTCAGAAGTTACTTATCTCCTACTTAGTAGGTTCTGGGGATTGAATTCAGGTCATCGGGCTTAGTGGCAGGTACCTTTACCCACTGAGCCAGTTCTCTTAACTACAGTATTGCCCTCCCAAATACTTTTGATTGAAACTTTTTTTCAGCACCCATGAGCAGGGAGGCCCAGTAGCCAGGGTGAACATCTTTTCTATGATCAGCCATAATCTATCCTGAATTAGGAACTATAAATGTGAATTCTGGGGGGGAAATTGGCATTTGCTTTCTCCTGTCAGAATCAACTCAAAGGTTAGCCATTGGAAGTAACTTGGAGTTAACCTGGTGATTCTTGTTCACTGTGATAGTCAGGCTAGAGTAATTTCTTGTTTCAAAGCCAGACGTAGTGGCACAGATCTTTAGTCCCAGCACTAGGGAGGCAGAGGCATGTAGATCTCTGTGAGTTTGAGGCCATCCTTGCTTTAAAGAGTGAAGCAACACAACAAAACCCACAACCTACGTGTGCTGTGAACAGCCAGGCTTCTCTGAGCTATCTCCTCCTTGTCCCTTCTTGTTGTTGTCTTTTGGTTTTGGTTTTTCAAGACAGGGTTTCTCTGTGTAGCCCTGGCTGTCCTGGAACTCACTCTGTAAACCAGGCTGGCCTCGAACTCAGAAATCTACCTGTGTCTGCCTCCCAAGTGCTGGGATTAAAGATGTGTGCCACCACTGCCCGGCTCAATTATCCTTTCTTATAACTTGTGTCCCCTTGCATGACCAAGGTTTAACGCTCCAGCTGTGGGTTCTAGGCACTCTCTGACTTCCGGCTGGTGTCCTGCTTTACACTGCATAGGAGAGTCTGGTATCCTTAGCAGAGGACCTGTCAGCTGAATGAGGATTAGCAAGGCCTTCCTCCTGCCTTATGGTTAGGGTTATCTGGGGACAGCAAGAACATCCAAAACCCTCATCCCCAGAAAACTTTCTTTATATAATTAGTAACTATTTACTGTGTGCCAGATCCTGGAAAGTTACTGTCTCTTGTCATGTGCCATCAGCTTGACGAGGCAGGTAGTGTTACACTCCTCTATAGCTTAAAAGAACTGAGGCTAAAAGACCAGAAACTCACAGTCAATTTATATAGTTAGTCAGTGCTTAATGTGGAACCAAAACGCAGCCCCGAGACTTTAAAGTCCATGTTGTTAATTGCTCTGCTGCTTTTCCAGACTGAGACAGCTGCCCAGTTGCTTTCTCTTGGCTTTTTTGAGGTAGTGTTTTAAACCAAAGCGGGCATAGGGTCTTAGAAACTGAGGCCATTTGTCTGTCTCATCTTCCACTGGAATCTAAACATTCCTTTGTGATAAAGAATCATTTAGGCCTATAGTACCTTTGGGGAAATTTAATATAGGTACTTCCAATGCCTGGCTAGCTCAGTTGGCAGAGCGTGAGACTCTTAAAATAGGTACTTCCTGGCCTGGGGAGGGAGTTGCTCTTGAGACCCAGAAACTGTCAGAGCAACTGTGTAGCCATTTGGGAAGCCAGTGTTTCCATCAACTGTGGTAACCTTTTGATACTCAAAACCTTTATTGGTGGGTCACTTTAGAAAGGAAAATTCAAGTTACATTTCATAGAAGGATTGAGGCACAAAGATGTCAGCTGTTAGGTTGGTGAAAGGACTAGGAGTAAAAGTGCTTACTCTGCAAGCATGAGTGACAAGAGTTAGAAATTTATACATCCACTTAAAAAGCCAGGCATGGCTGTACTTGCACCTGTAACCCAGTATTGTGAGGGACAGAGACAAGAGTCTTACTATACTAGCCTCCAGCAAAACACCAAGTTCAGAGACCCCATCTCAAGGAAATAAGGCCGAGTGTGATAGAGCAGTGGCCTGACATCACACACGCATGCATTTTCTCCTGCATACCCTGGTGCAAACACCACGTACACTCACACATAGACATAAGATGTCAAGCGTTATCTGAATTCTTGTAGCAAGAGAGCTATAGTTATTCTTAATAAAGGCTCGGTTACTCTGTCAGAGCCTTTCCACATTCAGTTTCCTGGCTACCCAGGGTCATAGTGGTTTCTGAAGGTCCCTTAGAAAGTGGGTAGTTTTCTTACTCTGAAGCTACTGTGGGCTAAATTGTAGGTATGGATCTAGGAAGCCTACACCCAGCAATGTGTGAAGAAAGGTGGGCCTGTGTTTAGAGAATAGGCTATTTATGTGGTATTCATGGTATTGGTGGTGGTGGTGTTTTAAGACAGGGGGTCTCGACGGGCAGTGGTGGCACATGCCTTTAATCTCAGCACTTAGGAGGCAGAGGCAGGCGGATTCAAGGCCAGCCTGGTCTACACAGAGAAATCCTGTCTTGAAAAACCAAAAAAAAAAAAAAAAAAAAAAGACAGGGTCTCACTCTGTAGCCCTAGCTCTCCTGGAACTCAGTCTAGACACACTGGCCTCAGATTCACACGTTTCTATCTGCCTCTCCCCCCCCCCCCCACTGCTAGGATTAAAAGGTATGTGATTTACACTTGGCTAGAATAATTTGAGAGGGTGTCTGAGCTCAGCCTGGTGACACAGGCCTCTCATCCCAGCTACTCGGGCCCCTTGAGTCAGGAGATTGCAAGTCTAAGGCCTGCACCACAAAGCCATAGAGAAAGAGCTTACTAGGGGCCACTGCAGTTGCTAAGAAGCTAGATACAGAAGTGCCAGCTATGGAAAAGCTCAATGCCTTTAGGCACGTGGAGGTTTGGAAGATTGCTGTCTGCCGAAGCTCTACCTTGGTCATGACCCAGGCCAGTACTGAGGCTCCAGTAAGACAGACACTAATGTCCACGTGATGGGGGCACATGTCTTTCATCCCAGCACTTGAGAGGCAGAGGCAAGTGGACCTCTGAGATCAAGGCCCGCCTGGTCTACATTTTGAAAAGTGATATTCCTGCAACAGTGGAGAGTCACTAAGTGCACTCAGCCCAGACCTGAGCCAAGCATGTCTATTAGAAGTAAAGGACAATGGAGATGGCAGGAGACGGCAGAGCCTACAGGAACTTACAGGCAACTTCCCTGCTCTAAGCACACATAGCCTTATCCTCCACTCTGACCTGGCAAAAAGAGAATAGCCAGGCGAGCGATCCAGAAAGCTTCCAAGGCTGAGGCTCTGGGCTGCACTTGGAGGAGCAGCCATCTCCCTGAGCTGCACCTGATTTTCAGCAGCTGGCCTTAGTGTGATTTTTATCACTTGGTATCTGACTGTCCTCAGGGAAGACTTAAGCCAAGGTGTTAGATTATAGGCATCACTGAGGCTGCCCAGATTTTAGGACTTAGGAAAGTGTATAGTACTCTGTTTTGCCCGGTTTCTAGGGCCTGGCACCATGTTGGAGGAATTTTGCCCCCTGTTTTGGCTGTGAGCCAAGACCTTGGCTGCAATCATCACAGCCCACAGCATGAGAGGACTGGGTTATTTGTGTGCCTGCCATTGCTGGGTACCAATCCCCTTACTTATGGAACTGGAAGCAGAACAAACAGCCTACACCATGGGACCCAGCAGGCTACAGTCTGGTAGACCTGGGTGCTGAGCGGGAAGACAGAGGGGATAAGCCTTAGTCCTCACTGCATCTTCTCTGGAAACCCAAATGCAGAGCTTCTCTGAGTTCTCAGTGTTCCAACCTTTATTGCCTTAGGAACTTGACAGGCAGGAGTATTTGCTCCCAAGTAAAGTCTGGCCCACCACCACGAATTTGGTCCGGAAAAGAAAACAATCCAGAAGTGTACCTTGCTACATGTGGGGAGCCTGGCCTCTGTCCCACTGATATGTCCTGACCCTGGCTGACTCCCTTTGCCTTCTGTCAGAGCCAAGTCCCTCACATTTAACTTCCCAGACCTCTGATGAGCAAGGTTTTCCTTAATGCCACAATCTTCCTGCAGATCAGATACCTCCATGCGGGTTACCAGAGAGAGTCCTCACCCTCCTTGCTCCTCCTCCTCCGCCCTGTCCACCTCTGATAACTTGGCTAGTGCCTTTGCCTCCCACCTGCCCAACCCTTGCTTTTGTTTGATTCAGAGTCTTAGAAACTCAAGTCACATCAAGTTTTGCTTTCAGACCCTTTATTATTAACCTCAGATATCCAGGGATCCCAAAGTCATTTGCATTTTGACTTCTCACCCCATAAAGAGTCAGGTCAAGTGGGTCAAGTATGGTAGTAGACACTTGTAAGCCCAGATATCAAGAGGTGAGACAGGAAGATAAAAAATTATAGAACAGACAGCCATATAGTGAGTTCCAGGCCAGCCTAGACTATATAGCAAGACCCTGTCTCAGAAACAAAAGTCAGAGCAGCACTGTTGAGGAAATGCACACTCCTGTGCCCCACCAATGTCCACTGTAACTCAGTGCTTGGAGATCCAAAAATTTGCTCCAGGAGATGGATAAGAAAGATGGGCTGGCATTAAGAGATGAAAACAAGTGGCAGATGGTGTTAAGGAACATCCCAGGGCTGAAGAAAGATGGTTTCCAGAAAGGGAGAAGCAGTTAGACATTGGCAAAAGGCTTTACTCAGTATCTGGGACATCCTGACCAGAGGAAGCCTTATGCAGAGGCCAAGAGTAAACTGGTGGTATCGGGGACAGTGGTGACCACAACCAGAGTACACAAGTCCTTGTGTCCAGGCTAGACTGGTCAGGAAACACAAGGAACAAAAGAGATTCAAAAGTGGTCCTAGAAGCTGGGCATGATGATGCACGCCTAGAATATCAGCACTTGGGAGGCAAGGGCCAAAGGATAAAGAATTCAAGGCCAGCCTCACACATGAGACCCCCATCTTAAAGGGGGGGGGGGGCTTTAGCCAGGCAGTGGTGGCGTATGCCTTTAATCCAAGCACACAGGAGTCAGAGGCAGATGGATCTCTAAGTTCAGAGCCAGCCTGCTGCTCTACAGAGTGAGTTCCAGGACTATGCAGAGAAATCCCTCTCTCTCCCTCTCCAACCCCCCTCCTCTCTTACACACACACACACACACACACACACACACACAATCTCATAAACCAGAAAAATTTCTCCCTGCCATCCTTCCTCCTTGCTTTACAAAGACATTTACCAGGACTGAAACCCTGCTTGGCCATTGACTTCCCTCAGGTACTAGAGGTAGTACGAGCCAACTATGACACACTCACACTGAAGCTGCAAGATGGCCTGGACCAGTATGAGCGCTACTCTGAGCAACACAAGGAGGCCGCCTTCTTCAAAGAGCTGGTGAGCTCCCCATCCCCAACCCTGCCTGTGTCTTTAGACAGTGGGATCTGCTGTACTCTAGGGTATGTCTGCAGTGTGCTAAAGATTAATAAAACTATAGGGGTTTGGTATACAGCCTTTCTATCAAAGGAGTTTGAAATGAGGCAGTAAGAGACTGAGTCTCAACCCAGTACTAACCACCTCGTCTGCTGCCACAGAGACAACTTTGCATAGCTACAGCTGGGCTGGGCTAGGGCCTGACATGTATTACCAGTGTCCACCATGATACATTACCCCCTTTCCTGTCCTTAGAGCAACTAAACTGAGTAGTTGATCCTTCCTCTCCTGCAGTCTCTTCTTCCTCACTCCCTGTATGGTTCCTGGCTTGAGAGTCCCCTCCTATAGCTCCACAGGCTTCACTGTCTGTGCCCACTCCCATTTCTCGCCCACGCTGTCTCTCCCAGGCATGGCTCCAAGCTGGCCTCTCCCTTTTGAATGTCCCTTTTCTGTTCTGTACTCAGCTGTCCCAGGAAAAGCTCTGCCTTCCTGTAGGTATGCCGCCTTCCTATAGGTATGCTGCCTTCCTGGTTGACACAAACCCTGGTAGTGAATGGGACAGGACAGACAGGTTCTAAACTCACTTACTAGGCTCTCAGCAGCTAAGCTGTTTCACAACACACCAAGGTTGTGGCAAAGGTGCTAGGTTTTAGAAGATCACAGTCTAACTCTAACCCTGACATGAAAGGCATCAGGATTTTTCTGTGGTGAGTGAGTTGTGAACAAGAAAACCATCATGGGGGCTGGAGAAATGGCTCAGTGGTCAAGAGCACTGACTGCTTTTCCAGAGGTCTTGACTTCAATTCCCAGCACCCACATGGTGGCTCACAACCATCTCTAATGGGATCAGATGCTCTCTTCTGTTGTGTCTGAAGATAGCTACAGAATTTATATACATTAAATAAATCTTTAAAAAAAAAGAAAAAGAAAACCATCATGCAGACACAGTGCTTTTAATGAAATGAACAGTGATTTTTACATCAATGTGATTTACTGGATGTCAGAAACAAATAAGAGAATGGCTTAACTTATAGAGAGGGTTGTAAAGGAGAATTAGAATGAGTCTGTCTGTCTGCCTGCCTGCCTGCCTTCCTACTTATCTCTCAAATACAGTATCTCACTATATAGCCTAGACTGGCCTGGGATTCCAGGCATGAGCCTCCGCAGCAGGAGCGGACTTTTGGATCCGTGACCCTGCCTCTGCTTTCCTCACTCCTGGCTGTACCTCTGGCACAGGGGAGCAAAATTCTGGTCCCTCCTGAGGTGGCTTTGCCTGGTGTTGCCTGCTGTTTCCTCCTCTGCTTCCTGCCTGATGACCCCACTTACTTTCTTAGAGCAAAGTAAAAACTAAAGAAAAGCTCCCTGGATCTCCAGGACTAAGGCAGCTACACATTCTTTCCCTCTGTGGTTGGTTTGTTCCTCATGAAAATGCATACTTATTTCCATGGACGCTCCTTGCAGAGGCTGCCGAGTTCCTCATAAAGCCTCCTAGAATTGGGAGTTTGGCTCTCCCAGCCTTTTTTCACAAGTCTTTCTCCTGCCAACACAGTGAACACTTCATCTTGGCCCAGTGCCTCAGGCCTGCCCTCTGCTGTTTGTAATGGACTCTTTTCTCTGCCCTTCCACCTTCCCCAACCCTTGCCCAGGTTCGGTCCATCAGTACCAACGTCCGGAGGAACCTGGCCTTCCACACACTGAGCCAGGAAGTCCTCCTGAGGGAGCTCTCCACCATCTCCTGAGGCTGCACTGCCTGAGAGCCACTGACTGCCTTACCCATGAGGCTCCTGGGCTGGAGGGCGAGCACAAGGAGTGGGGACTGCCTTCAAGGTTGGAGAGAAGCACAGACCCCGAGGCTCTTGGTGAAGGCCGTACTTCAGTGAGCTTGGACATCAGGGACAAGCCCAGGATGGTCTTATTTGGGGAGAAATGGGAGGGTAATGGGAGAGGAAACCACAAGTGTGGGGTTTCCAGACTGCATTCCCTGGATTCTGCCCCACGGTTCCAATTAAGATTCCACGTTCTGGCTTCTGATTATTCAGGTGCTGGTCGGATAGGCCGACACTCTGAAGGCCAATGGCTGATCTTGGCTGATGCCACATCCTGTTGTTTCCTTTTGAACCTGGAGCTGAGCAAGGCCCCTGACCCCACTGCAGCCTGCCCAGTCCTTAACAGCTCAGCTCTGGCACAGAGTAGGTCAGGGATTGGCGCCTTTTTTCTGTCTTCTAAATTCAAAGTTGACACCTCTGAGAAACTGGAGATTGGATCTGCCTGGTGCTCTACTGTCCGACCTCTCCTTTCTGGATTTTAGTTTTGGCATTAGGAGCACCTGTTCGCTTTCCCTTGCCTTCCCACGTTGACTCGTCAGCACAATAGGCCCACAACTTTAGCCTTGCCTTTTTAGTCTGTTTTAAACTGTCTTAAAGGAGTGCGTGTGAAATAAACATTGACAGGTTTTCTGGAGCCCTCAAGGTGCCTACTTTGCTGGTTCCCTTTCCAGCAGCTTCCCCCCTCCCCACCCACCCCTCCAGTGGGAGCCTAGATGAGCTCCCCTCCATGGTCCACCCCCTCACCCTGCTGTTGTTTACATTCAGCCTGCCTAAGAATTTCCTCTGGGGAGGAATCTGTCCCTGCTGTGGTCTGGTGCTGGGAGAGAACCTGCTGGGGGTGGGGTGCTGTTCATAGACAAGCTAGGTAAGCACTGTGCCTCTAGCCTCCATCTTGCCTAGCCATAGGCTAGCTGGGCCTTGGGCACATCCAATCAAATAGTCTCCATGGAACCACTGTAGGGTTTTCCGTTCCCCACAGCTTCCCCTGACGTAGCTGCTGCTCTAAGGTCCCTCCAATCTAAAGCTTTGTAAAGCCCCAGGATGGCAGGGCAAGCAGCATAGTGAGACTCGGCTGAGAGTAGGTCTGGGACTTTGTGGGCTCCTGTCTGTTTAACATCTTTCTCTTTGGAATACTTGCCCTCCCTGGAAGCCAGAGTTCTGATTGAACAGAAGTATGATAGTTCTAGAGAATTCATCGACAGACTGACATGCATAGATGTAGAATCCCAAGCCATTGTGGGGTCATCTCTAATCATTGGTCACCAGATGGATAACTTGACCTGAGGTTTTTAGTGTTTCCCATGGTGATAAACCCCAGAGCAGCTGGATCTGGAGCTGGTGGCAAATCAAAGCTATTAAAGTAGATTTGTGTGTCTGCAGTGTCTTGTTAGTTTCTTTTCCTCTCTTCATCTCTTTGATGCAGGTGTCGGTCCTGTGTCATAAAGGGACCTCCTGGTCCTGATAGAGGCCAGCTGGGCTCAGAGAACTATGGCCTCCCTTGTCTCTGCGTGAAAGAAGGGAGTGTTATAAGCAGGTCCCTTGGGTTCCTGTAGTGGAACAAGGACCGGTCTAGGATGAGCAGCCCTAAGCAGAGCAGCCCTTCTCTCCCCATTTAAAAGCCCACTTCTTGGCGGGTTCCTTCACGTACACCTCAGATCTTTAACCTGGAATCTACATCATTACAAGTCAGCTTGGCTGGTGCCTCTGACAGCTCTGGGGAGGTGTCTGGGAGTGTGCCCCCTTAAGGCAGCTGCCTGTCCCAGCCTCATGCAGGAACGTCCACTGCAGCTCACTGACTCAGTATTTGGAAAGTAAATCTGATTGAAAAGCCTCAATGTGTTGAGGTGCTTTAGCTGAGACCTTAGGACTCACAGGCCATTCCTGGAGACAGGAGGAAGAGGGAGCTCTATGTAGTGCTGTGCCGGGCTGCTCTCCCCTTCAGAAAAATGAGGGTGGCTTCACGAGAGAGACATCTCTTCTCTCTTCTGTATCACACCCAGATCTCCAAACCTTTCCGAAGCTCCCTAAACCTGCCAGAAAACAAAGCCCAGAACAGCAGGTGGGAAGAGAGAAAGGGGCAAAAAAGTTCACTACTTTTCTTTTGCCTTTCCAGTTGCCTGGAGAGGGGGTGGGGAGGAAGAGTCATCAGATCTGGGGAGAGGGCATTCAGAAAGTGAGGCCCCTTCTGGAACTTGAGATAAACAAATGTACCCAGTGCCACCTGTGAGCCTGTATCCAGAGGCCGGGTTGTCCCCACATCCCCATTCCACTAGAGAAGGGTGGCTGCTGATTGGGAGCACGCGACAGGAGGAACAACCAAGAAAATAAGGCTGAGATGAAGACCAGAGGAAACAAGGGACTCAGACATAACCCAGGCTTCCGCTCTGCAGGACCGGCTGACTGGGGGTAGGGGGGAGAGGAGGGAAAGGGGTGCCTGAGAATTGGAGGCGGGGTTTCTTCACAGCGGGGCTTTTCTGGCCCCCTCTTCCCGAAGCCCCGCAATTTAGTGGGTGTTGTAGATGGAGAGCTATTCTCCCTTTCGGCACTTTCCAGTTCACCCCTTCACCCGGTGCCTCCTCCGAGCTGCAGAGGGTGGGGGGCGGGGGTAGGGGGAGCCAATCCCGGCAGCGCCTAAGGGGGGAGGCGGCAGTGACAGCCGCGGGGAGGGGGCGGAGGAGAGGCGGCTGGGCTCAGGCTCAGCTCTCAGCTCCACTCTGCCTTCTGCTCCGCTCTCACTTGCTGCCCAAGGATCCTGCTCCTGCCCCGGGACTCTGAGGTGGGCCCTAAAACCCAGTGCACCCCCAGAGAAAAGCCTTGCTAGCCACTACTCCCGGCCCCCAGCCCCAGCAGGCCGCTGCACTGCCAGGGGGCGCTGTGTGAGCGCCCTATCCTGGCCACCCGGCGCCCCCTCCCACGGCCCAGGCGGGAGCGGGGCGCCGGGGGCCATGCGGGGCCAAGGCCGAAAGGAGAGTTTGTCCGAATCCCGAGATCTGGATGGCTCCTATGACCAGCTTACAGGTGAGTCGGTGGCTCAGGGGTCCTGGGAGGGTGAGCGGACTCCATAGACCCTTCCATCTCTCTGACCCTGGCTCGGCCCTTATACACACTCTGCCCCATTCCTATGCACTTTCCAGGCTGGTCTGGGGAACAAGACCCCTAGGATTCATACCTTTGGGGCCCTAGGGGGCTGAGGAAGAACAGGTGGGGCAGGTGTAGAGAGGCAGCAGGTGTAGGCGTGTATGACACAGGGCTAGGAGTGTGTCTGGAGTGGGAGGTGTTACGTGCGTGAGCACCTGTCGTTCTTGTGTGTCTGTGTATGTATGAGTGCACCTCCCACAGCTGGTTACCATGTGCCTTGAGCTTTGGTGACAGCCAAGGTGAGTGTGCTTGCATGAGGCAATGCGATTTTATGGTCTTGCCAGATGTTTGAGTGTGGTTGTGGAGGACCCGGGCTGCCCTAGTGAAGTTTGTTTAAACCGTATGTCTATTACATGTTCAACTATGTGCTTTGAATGATTCTGTGTGAAGTGACATGTGATTACCAAAGTGCATCAGGGTGTCACTTGGTGGCAGTCTATCCCTTTAAAGACGTCTGGGATGAGCATTCAATAAAAGTATGTTTGTGATTGTGGGGCTGTGGGTTATTTCAGCATTTGGTACTGTCTGCTCTCATGCATGATGCCTGCGGGGGGTAGGGGGTGGGCTGTGAGTGTTGATGGCATTTCTGTCCTGTTTGCCCCTCTGTCTTCCTGGTGTTAGCAAGGGTCTTTAGTGTCCCCATTTGCTCCCTTCATTTCCTGCAAATAGCTCAAGGACCCAAGAGAGACCCACCACCCAAACAGCCTGGTTTGCAGAAGCACACCCTGTGGCTCTAGCACCTGGCCCCTGTAGAGAGCCTTCGCTTAGTGCTGGGCTAGTTTCTACCTGGGAGGGTAATTACTCAGATCACTCTAGACATGCAAAGCTCCTTTGGTTACCAACAACGTTATTAGAACTTCATCTAAACCTCTTGCTTTACTTCAGAGCCAAAGATAGAAATTACGGGCCTGCGAATGCAGTAAGGCTCCATTCTCCTCCCCGCCGCCCCGTGACTTTGCAGCCCACCTTGGGAGGGTCTGTGAGACCAAGTACATCTGTATGTATGTGTAGAGCCCTGAGCTCAATAGGTAGGTCCTGTTCATGTAAATGACTTTGTCACCTTTGTATATTTCCATATTTGTGTATCTGCCTAAGAGCTCCAACCAAGAGTAGGAGGGGGCTGCCTGTCCTAAGAGAGCAAAGCTGGGCAAAGCTCTTCTCAGTGGAGTCAGGGTAAAGCCTGGGAGGCAGTGAAGGGGACCAGGATAATAAATCTCAGCTACAGACTTTGGGAAGACCCTAGTTGCAATGTCAAGACCCCCAGAAGGTAAAATGTTTACCCGTGTGGGATCCAGTCCTACTCTGTGCCCACTATCAGCTCAGGATCCTTGAAAGCAGTAAGATCCAGGAGCCCCCATTTACATGCTGTTAGTTAGTTTACCTCCTACCCCCATTCTCCCCTTTAGTGAAATGTTCTTCTTGCTGGGCTACTCGGTTTGTTTATTTTTAATTAATTTATCGTGAGAGAGTGTTTTTGCTACATAGTCCTGGCCTTGGACTCACTATGTAGCCTAGGCTGGACCCAAACCTTAAGCTCTCCAATCATCAATGTCCTTGCTGTAGATGGCTCTGCGCGTTCGTGGAGAGCACTACGGAGACCTCTGCTTCCGATTGGAGCCCAAAGGAGGAGTCGTTGTCCACGGTGCTGAAGTGTGCTCCAGCCCTCCCCTTTCCTATGCAGGCAGGATGCCTTCGTTGGATTGGGGTAGGGGAAGAGGTTGTACGTCTATCATATTGGTTCATTATGCTGGCAGCAAAGTGGTCTTAAAGTTATAACTCGGAGCATCTTGAATATACCCCGACCGTCACAGTCTTACCCCAAGCTCAAATAAGTTGGGAAAGACAGTATCTTAGTAGGGGTAGAGTAGGATGTGCCTGCCCCCTTACCCTCCAATTCTTCGTGTTCTTACATGCCAAGTGGGGCTGTTTGGCAGCGCTGCTCAGCGGGGAAAGGCTGCATCAGCGTCCAGCAGCGTCCAGAAAGAGGCCGAGAAAGAACAGTACAAGCTGAGATGAGAGTTGAGTCCTGACTGGCCATGCCCCAGGGCCTGGGTCCAGGATCTCTGGAGTCTTAAAGTATCGTTCCTAGGGGTGGAGCGCCCCCGTGTGGCCAAAGAACCCTGTGTCTGAAACTGATTCCTCGTGGGCACTGTTGCCAATGGGTTCGAGTGGACAAGGTGTGGTGTTTGGTGGTAGTTGTCTCCTCTTAATACAGGCTCGCTCCCTTACCCTTCACACACACAGTGGAAGAAATGGGAGCATACATCTTCTATGGCCTTTCCCAGGATTTTGAAGTGTCTGTAGGTGCTGGAAGGATTTACATAGGGTTTTATTGATAGCAATAAGTCCTAGAAAGGGGTTTGTACAGAGATTGACGGATGAGGGGCTTCTACTTGCTACAGTTGGCTGGGGGCCAGCATGTGATGGTTGAGTTTTTTTTTTACGAAAGAAGACTCAAAAGACAGGCATAGTTTTGAAAGGGATCGGGAGCCAGGAGGCAGCGAGCGCTAGGTTTGCTGAGCTAATGTACTGTCCTTTCTCCTCCTTCCTGTTTTTCCTCCCATTGGTCCAGGAAGTGTGGAGAGTTGCCATGACAACTATGTCCTCTCACCCCTGTAGCGTCCCTGTGCTAATATGGGAGGTGGGGGTGGGGAAACAGCCGGAAGAGGGGTTGAAGTGGAGCAATAAAGGGTAAATAAGATCTGTAGTGGCTCACATCAGTAATCCCCAGCACTTGGGAAGATAACCGAAGGATTGCCACGAATTTGAGGCCAGCCTGAATCTTGTCGCAAGTGTCAGACAAGATCCGATCTAAAATAAACAAATAAGTCATTCATCATTCAGTCATCCAGGTTTTCTTTGAAAATCCGTGTGTACCTCTTTTCCTTACCAGAAATCCAGAAGACGTTTGGAGAGAAAGCTGGGATGAGAGAACGCCCTGCCCCTCCGCCACCCCCCCCCCCCCCCCCCCCGTCTCTAAGAGCTTTGCGGGTGGGTGCAGAGTCATTAAGATGACCTGTTCAAGGTGTTCCTGTGAGGTCAGGAACCTGCAGCTGAAAGGCTCAGGGTCTGAGACACTCCCCCTGTCAGTCTGGCCCTCTCGCACCACCCACTCTAATGGGGGCGGCGCCGCCCTCAGTCAGGGACCTTGGGGGCGGAGCTTGGACACTGTGCTCTCAGCCAAGCCATGAACCGCTGCCCTCGCAGATGCCGGAGCCCTTTGGGGCAGGCAGCTCGATCTCTCTACCAGTTGGTGACTGGGTCACTGTCGCCAGGTATGAGGAAGGGAAGGGAGGACCCCTCTAAAAACGAGTGGCTCGGAATTGGAGCCTTACAGAGGTGGAGAGAAGGGCTTCTCACAGAGATCGGAGGGAGCAGGGGCTCGCACATAATCAGGGTAAGAGGGCAAGTTTGCTCAGAGAGTAGGGCAGGGGATAAGGATCACTCACGGAGCACCAGAATAAAAGAGCTTCGGGCATCGTGGCTCACAACGTTGGATAGGGCTGCTCATTGAAGCGGAAAGCCTCAAGAAAGGGGCAGGACGCGGGGGTAGAAGGAAGAAGCTTGTCGCTGGGCTGGGGACAGGCACAGCCCTGTATTGGATTACTTGGGTTTGGTGGGAGATGTCTTATCTGTCAGTGTCCAAAAAAAAAAAAAACTAGAACAAGCTGAGCTCACTAGTGAGTTCGTGCCTGACCAGACAGACAGATGGAGCTGTGTGTCTCCATCGCTGTGCGTCCTGGATTGCACATCCCTAGGATTGCCAGGGTTACAATGCTTTGGAGTTTGGTTTGAAAACCCAGAGTCGGACAACTAGCTTTTGTGAAGTTGTCCGTTGTCGTGAAGTTTGTGGGTTTATGCTGTAAACTGTGGGTTCCATACGATGCTCTTAAGGTTTGCACATACCTCCACTTAGGTTTCCTTAGGGCTACCTGGGCCCACAGAACCTGGAATTCTCCCCTCATCCGGCTTCCACGAAACTGAAACAATCTGGCCCCATGGCATTCCGGGATCTGTAGTTCTCTGCCTCATTCCGTGGGGTTCTACCTGAACCCCTGCAGTATGTATATTCAGGGCCTGCAGCTGCTTCATGCCATGTGCCTTCAGAAGGAGGAGTGTTGGGGCTGAGCGAGAGCCATGCTTACAAGTCTCTTGGAGAGCATGTATCCCCTGAAGCCCCCTGCTTAGGCTTGTCTCCAGTGACAGATGGATGGAGCCAGGCGGGGCCAGCTCTCAATCACTGCAGGCATGACTTCCAGGACCCAAAATAGCCCCAACGCCTAGGGAGGTCATTAATCACCTGATGCAGCTGGGGGCTGCAGCATCTCTTTGATTAGCTGGGATGGAATGGTCGGGGACTGAGACAAGGGCTTTGGGGTCTTTGCTGATGGAGTGACAGTGGAGAGCAGATGGCTTAGGGTGTGGATTCCTCCACCACGAAGTATTTTTCCAGACTTGAACTGTGGATAGTAAATGACTGAATGCTAGCAGCATCTCTGTGGTGAGATTTGAGATGTCTGGGAGGGACCGGCCCAGTGCCCTAACGGTTGACTCTTGAGTTCTCACTCTGCCTAAAGTGATTCCATTAAGATTTCCCTCTGGAGCTGGCTGTATGGCTCAGTCATAGAGTGTTCACCTCAAGTGTGCATGGCCCTCGGTTCAATCCCCAGTACCAACCCAAACAAACATCATTATAGACAGCCTGGCCACATAAACCCGTGATCTTAGCACTCAAGAGACTGAGGCTAAAGACTACTGGCACTTAGAAACTGGCTTAGGTCACACATTAAGTGTCAAGCCAGCCAAGGCTACATGGAAAGACTGTGAACTTGCAGGGAGGCAAAGCCAGGCAGATCTCTGAGACAGAGTGAGTTCCAGAACAGCCACAGCTGTTAATCAGAGAAACCCTGTCTCAAAAAACTAAGAAGGAAGAAAAATAAATAAAGACCCTGTCCTCAAGAGAAAGAAAGTCTGGGCATTATGGCTGAGGTTTGCCCTGCATTGAGGCTAACCTGAAGTACATGATAAGTACTCAGGTAATTCGGGCTACAGAAACACAGTAAGAGCCCGTCCTAAAAAATAAAAAAATAAAATTCAGGTTGGGTGAACAGGAGCTCACTTTTAGCCCCAGCACCCAGGAGGCAGAGGCGGTGGGCTTCTGTGAGTTCTTTTGTTTGTTTGTTTGGCTTGGGTTTTTGAGTTTGGGTTTTTAGAGAACATTAGGGTTTCTCTGTGTAGCCCTGGCTGCCCTAGAACTCACTCTGTACACCAGGCTTGCCTCGAACTCAGATTCTCCTGCCTCTGCCTCCCCAGTGCGTGTGCCACCATCTCCTGGTTTGACCTCTGTAAGTTCAGCCCACAGGTTTCCTGTTTGCCTCAGAGGTGATAGAGCCAGAGTTTGATCCCCAAGCACTGCAAACTGGGCAATGAAAGCCCGTGGAACAGCCAAGTCAAGTCTGCACAGTCTCTCATTGGATTCTTAAGACTTGAGAAGTTTTTGCAGAAGGAAGAGAGACTCTGGAGAAGAGCTCCGTCTCTTACATCCCACGTGCATGGTGGATTTAGAATCAGGAGTCACTGAGAAGCTAGATCAAGGCCTCCAAGAGCCCAAAGGAAAAGAGGAGACCTGTGGACAGGACGCTTGGACGCAGGGTTGTCTGCACCTCTCCCCAGCAGCAGAACGCAGGAGGCATTGCTAGGATGCCTGTCTTAGTCAGGGTTTCTATTTCTGCACAAACATCATGACCAAGAAGCAAGTTGGGGAGGAAAGGGTTTATTCAGCTTACACTTCCACCACCAAAGGAAGTCAGGACTGGAACTCAAGCAGGTCAGGAAGCAGGAGCTGATGCAGAGGCCATGAAGGGATGTTCCTTACTGGCTTGCTTCCCCTGGCTTGCTCAGCCTGCTCTCTTATAGAACCCAGGACTCCCAGCCCAGGGATGGCACCACCCACAATGAGCCTTCCCTCCTTGATCACTAATTGAGAAAGTGCCCCACAGCTGTATCTCATGGAGGCACTTCCCCAGTTGAAGCTCCCCTCTCTATGATAACTCCAGCCTGTCAAGTTGACATGCAAAACCAGCCAGTACAATGTCTCTCTCTTTTTTAAATTTAAAGATGGTGCCTCTTTTAATCCAGGTAGTCTGTTTAGCATTCATAGAATTCAGCCCTTTTAAATTTTGTCACCCTTAGCTCTCCCAACATAAACTATTTTCTGATACTACAAAGACTGTTGAAGAGATGGCTGAGAGAGCCGGCAGATGGCAGGCTGTGGCCAAAGTCATTCTTTACCAGAATATTAACTACTTCCTTGGGAAAAGTCACTTAACAAGTATCAGTTCCTCTCAGGACATAAAATAACACACACTGATAACTAACTAATGTGCTTACCAAATGCTGATCCTTTGCTTGAGGTGGACTGTTGATGTTCAAGCCAGCAGGATTTTTGTTTGTTTGTTTGGATTTGGGTTTGTTTTTTTTTTTTTTTTTTTTGGTTTTGGTTTTTTGTTTGTTTTTGATTTTTTTGTTTTTCGAGACAGGTTTTTCTGTATAGCTCTGGCTGTCCTGAAACTCACTCTGTAGACCAGGTTGGCCTTGACCTCAGAAATCCACCTGCCTCTGCCTCCCAAGTGCTGGGATTAAAGGCGTGCACCACCACTGCCCAGCAAGCCAGTGTTTTTTTAAGATGGATTCTCATTATCTAGCTGTGGCTGGGTAGCCTGGAATTAGCTATGTAGTAAAAGCTGGCCTCAAACTCCCAGATCTGCATGTTTCAGCCTTGTGAGTGCTAGTATTGCAGGCATGTATGGTCAGCTTAAAGTTAGACCCAGCAGCACACGTGGTTCCAGCACCTACGAGGTGGAGGCAGAAGAGCCTGGCTACCCTGAACTACATAGCAAGACCCTGGAGTGAGGCTATGGCTTAAACAAATAAACACCTCAAAGATTAGGGATGTAGCTCAATGGTAGAACTACTTTCTAAAAATATGTATGTCTGTATAGAATGTTTGTGGAAGTGTCCTCAGAGGCCAGAAGGCGGCAGCTTTCCAGGAGGCAGAGAGCTGTTGGGTGTGGGAACTGAAGCCTCATTCTCTGAACAGCAGTAAGTGCTATTAGCTACTGAATCTTCTCTCCAGCCCCTCAGTGGGGAAACTGTTGTCTAGCATGTACAAGGCCCTGCATTTGAGCCTCAGTACCATAACACCAGTTTAGATTGGATTTCCCCTGACCTCCCAATCAGGAAACCTTTGCAATAGAACTCTTTCAGTGGCCTGCCTAGAAGTTTATCTATAGTAGCCACACAACAGAACAATTTTTTAAAAGATTTATTTATGTATATGAGTACACACTGTAGCTGTACAGATAGATGTGAACCTTCATCTGGTTGTTGGGAATTGACTTTTAGAACCTCTGCTCACTCCAGTCAACCACGTTCAGCCCTGCTCACCCTGCTTGATCCGGCCCAAAGATTTATTAATTATTATAAGTAATTACACTGTAGCTGTCTTCAGACTCACCAGGAGAGGGCATCAGATCTCATTACGGATGGTTGTGAGTCACCATGTGGTTGCTGGGATTTGAGCTCAGGACCTTCGGAAGAGTAGTCAGTGCTCTTAACCCCTGAGCCATCTCATCAGCCCACAACAGAACAATTTTAAATGAGCTTTTCTCAGTGGGGGCTGTCTCCCCAGCTAATGACAATTAGGCTTGCATTTGGAGCTCCTTCCCTTTGTCCCACCTTGGCATCAGTTTGTATCTGTTGCTTTGCCATATGCGTTTAGTGGGTTTCCTTCTGTGTGGCCCAGGCTGGCCTGGAACTTGAAAGATCCTCCTGCCTCTCTCGGTCCAGCGCTGGCATCACAAGTATGTGCCACCATGTCTGCTTGGCCCAGTGGAGTTTTTTGTTATTCTTGTGTTTGGTTGGTTGGTTGGTTGGTTGGTTGGTTTTTAGCATCTTTACCATCCCAGCACTTAGAATCTAGTTGAGAGTGCATTGAGATCTATTCCAATCTCCAAGCTAGCTCTTCTCAGTTGAGTGCCTTGAGAAAGTCACCCTGAGCCTTCTTTACCTGAGTGCAAGGTGCACAGTACCAGTTGCTGTAGACTTCAAGGGGTTGCCATGAGAAGCCATCAGAGTAGAAATGTTGCTCAGTTTGGTGGAACACACCTGTAATCCCAGCACTTTTGAGGCAGAGGCAGGAAGATATGGGAGTCAAGGCCTTTCTCAGCTATTTACATTTGGGGCTAGGCTAGGCTATGTTAAGACCCTAATGAGGGGTTAGAGATGACTTGCAGTTAAGAACAGTTACTGTTCTTGTGGAGGGCCTGGATTTGGTTCCCAGCATCAATGACGGCTCACAATCATCTGTAACTCCAGTTCCCAGGGGGATCTGATCCCTTCTTCAGACCTCCATGGGAGTGTGGTGCACATATATACATTTAGGAAAAATATGTATACACGTAAAATCTAAAAAGAGGGGACCCTGTCTGGGGAGAAAAAAAGAAAATAATAATCACGGTAACAAATCTGAGAGCTACTCTGTGCTGTGGAAGCCTGGGAGGGATGCTCTGCCGGTCACAGTGGCAATGCTTACTCAGCACTCATGAAATTGTCCAGTGTTCACGTTCTAGTTCATTCACTGCCACCAAAAGCTGTGTAAGGTGAGAAGCTGAAACACATGCATGCTAAGAACTCATCAAGGAACCAGGTCGGGGTGGCTCACACACCTTTAATCCCAGCTCTCAGCAGGCACAGGCAGGAAGATTTCTGAGTTTTAGGTTAGCCTGATCTACAGAATGAATTCCAGAGAAACCCTGTCTCAAATAAACAAGAATCAAAAAATAAAATAAAATAAAATAAAAACCACTAATCAATGGCTCAGCCAGCAAAGGCAGTTGCCACTAAACCTCATGACCTTTGTTCCAGCTCTGGGACCTTAGAGGTAAGACAGACTCCAGAAGTTGTCTTCTGACTCTACATGTGTGCCGTGACAGTTCCCTGAACTCTTCCCCCAAATAATACTGGGGGTTTTTTTCTTTTGATTTGGTTTGGTTTTTGTTCGTGAGACATGGTTTCTCTGTGTAGCCCTGGCTGTACTGGAACTCACTGTAGACTAGGCTGGCCTTGAACTCAGAGATCTGCCTGCCTCTGCCTTTCCAATGCTGGGACTAAGGGAGTGAGCCACTATGTCCAGCTCAAATAATACTTTTTTAATGTGAAATAAGGGAGGTCAGGGTTCACCCAGTTGAGTAGGAGTTACAAACTGAGATTGAGCTTGGGGAGTCTGGCGTTCCTAGCTTTTGACACTGCCTCTCTCTTCTTCTGTTTCTGCTTTATTCTGCATTATTGGGTTAGGTGTTGCATTTTGCAGATTCAACAGGATTTCAAAAACAGAACAAACAAACAAACAAACAAACAAACATGATCTCATGTAGCCCAGATTGGCCTTAAACGATCTGTGTAGCCAAGGCTGTCCTTGAGTGCCTAATCCTCCTGCAACCACTTGCAGGGGCGCTGGGGTGACGGGAATATGCTGCCTCAGCCCACCCAGCTCACGACTTGGGCAGTCAGCTGCAGGCTGAGAAAGGAAAGAAAATTCAGCTGCCTGGAAAGGTGGGGGACACCTCTGGATTCCAGGGTATCGAAAAGCAAAGGTTCATAGGCTTAGAGGGTGATGAGTCTATGGTCATCAGGTAGGACCACCTGTGGGACACTGGCTGAACCAGAGGGCTCTCTTGATGGTAAAAGGGCATCGAAGGCCAGGGGTGGATTGTGCTTCTGGGGACTTACTGTTTTCATCTGTGAAGCAGTAACTTCTAAGGTATGAGAAACTGCAGCCAACTTGTGAGTTGACTCCGTTCTTGCCACCGACATCGACATCAGGGAAAGGGCAACCGAGCCGGAGCGCTGAGGCACAGCTGTCTTACTCCCCAACCTTCCAGGGCAAGTAAACACATAGGGCCCATAGGGTACGAAGTAGACACTGACCCCCAGTGGTAGCTTTGTAGAAGTGCAGGTGGACCTTCAACAGGAGCAGAGACTGGTTCTGCCCAACTGAGACCCGGTAATCCTGGAGCTGCAGTGTAGGAGCCTTGAAGGGCCACCCCCACAAAAGTGGGAGCTTTTCGCCGGGCGGTGATGGCGCACGCCTTTAATCTCAGCACTTGGGAGGCAGAGTTAGGCGGATTTCTGAGTTCGAGGCCAGCCTGGTCTACAGAGTGAGTTCCAGGACAGCCAGGGCTACACAGAGAAGAAACCCTGTCTCAACAACAACAAAGTGGGAGCTTTTCAAGAAGCAGGCCACAGAGGAGAGGCTCAGAGTCAGACTGGGTTGAAATGGAGGCACTGACATCGGACCTGGTTACTCTGGTTCTGGCTTTGGGGAGAACGCCTTCAAAGATTTATAGGGAAAGCTCCGTTTGATAGCATCAGTAAGCTATAACATCATCTAGTAAGAGTGAGTGCTCGATTGCAATGCCATGGTAACGGTTTGCAGGCTCTGAAGGCCTCTCCGCCCCCACTCACTGCTCTATACCAGGAAGGGTGAGACTTCAAGCTTCAAGGCGGTGGGAGACAGTGCCATGGGGGGGCTTGTATTTCCCTCCTATCCTGGGCTTCTCCCCAAGGAGAGATCAGGCTTTGGCATGTCAGGATGAATCTCTAGCCTGAAGGAGGGGAAAAACAGCTCCCCCACCTTCCCCCAGGAGCTTTAGTTGTCTGAGTCCCAGAGATAGCCTCAGTAAGATGAGTGGCCTTCTTCCTGCTTCTGTGGTGAGATCTAATCCTCCCTTCCTGGGGCCTCAGTTTCATTGCCTGTGGCCTGTGGGAAGAGAGTGCTTCCCGCCTCACAGTCTCCATGACAACCGCAATCGATGCTGATAGTGTCCTTCGGACAGGAGAGGTCACTTGTCTTCTCTTCCCCTTGTGTTCTCACACAATCCTATATCAATCTATCAATGTAACCATAGACCCATTGCCTCCCTGCACAGTACATGCATGCCTACCCAGCCTCGTATTCTAGCCCAGAAGCCTTCTAAAAGACACATCTCATCCACCCCACACTCTCAGAAATCCCCACACAGATTGACACGTAAATATAGCTCTATCTCTATCTCTCTATCTATCTATCTATCTATCTATCTAATCTATTCCATAGACACCCAAGCCAATCATACTCCCAAACACACCCTGTGACACACACACACACAATCACACATAAACACAGACGCACATGAAAGGGGACATACAGACAGTAAAACACCCAGAACTCATAATGTATTCATACCCAGATATCTGTTACTTACCAGGGTACAGTTCATAGTTTCTCACACATGCATCCCGCATCCTATCCTGCCTGCCTTCTAAAGCTCAGCTGCTCACTGTTCCCTCCCTGTGTCACCGAGTGCCTTGGGGAAGCTCTCCACAACTGGAGCAGGTCACTCTTCTAAGCCCATCTCCCTCACACCAAAAGATCCTGTGGAGGAAGTGCTGGTCCAAAGGCTGAGGTAGCCCGAAGAGGAGGAGAAAGGCGGAGGCTGTGGCTGGGAGGTGTGTGGGGCAGAGGCGGGGAGAGAAGGGAAGGGAGGAGACCCAGGGCGGGAGACAGGGAGGGAGCCTGCAGGGCAGTCTTAGTCAGCCTTACTCATGCAGGGGCGTCTGAGGGGAAAGTGGTGTGGAGCAGTGTGTCCTGCCTGAGTATCAGTAGGTAGGGGCCATGCCCCAGGACTGCCATGACCCTGGAGGGACTGGAAATGGTAGCTGTACTCGTGGTCCTGGTTCTTTTTGTCAAGGTTCTGGAACAGTTTGGCCTCTTTGAGCCTGTCTCCTTGGAAGGTAACCCAGGTAGCTGGGCATATCTGAGTTACTGTTTGGGGACTGGGTTGTGCTATCTTCATGCCCGGGTGCAGGGTGAGCAGGTGAGTGAGAGAGAGGTGCCCAGGAAGAGGACAAGTGGGAATGCTGGGAACAGGATTCATGGGAGATGACAAAGGGAAGAGGGGTTGGTATCTGGGAGACGGGGGAGGGGAGTAGGGAGAGAGTGAGAAGAACCTGTGCACACCAGGAGCCATCTGGCCTGCAGTGTCTCCTGTAAAGGAAGAAACCAGAAAGCACACAGAAGTAAGTCTCTTTTGGAGCCAGGGTCCTATAGTGACTCTCAGGATGTCTGACGCCAGGTCTGGGTACTGACAGAGGTTGTCAGGAAGCGGTGGGGGTAAATTCACTGTGTGAAGCATGGGGTGTCCCTCTGCGTTCATGTGTCAGCAGAAACAGAGTATGTACGCTTGTGTGTGTAACAGAGACATGACTGCTTATGTTGAAGTGACAGGAATGTGGCTCTGAGAGATAGTGGCTGCTGCTGTTCCCAGGCTGGGCAGGATGTATGGCTCAGCCTCTCTGGATAGTAGGTTGAATGTGTCACTGTCCCCAGACTGAGGCATAAGGTGGGAGGTGGATTTGAGGGCACAAGAGTGGGAGCATTGTGACCAAGACGGCTGTGGTTCTGTCCAGGCTTGGGATCAAGAGTGGGTCAGATCTTAGCCCTTCAGCTCCCAAACCCCTTGAAGTAAGTGAAGAATGGTCTCTAGGGCTCCCATCTGTCCTGTCCCGTGTCAGCTTGGAGGGTAGCCTTGCCGGTGCACAGGGAACCACTCATGCCCCACTTGCCCAGAGTTTCAGCCTCCCCCCCCCCCCCCCCCTTTTTTTTTTTCTTTTTTTTGTTTTTTTTTTTGAGACAGGGTTTCTCTGTGTGGCCTTGGCTGTCCTGGAACTCACTCTGTAGACCAGGCTGGCCTCAAACTTAGAAATCTGCCTGCCTCTGCCTCCCAAGTGCTGGGATTAAAGGTGTGCGCCACCACTGCCCGGCTCCCCTTCTTTTTCACAGCAAGAATCTGTGACACACTGTCACCCCAGTGATAGTAGAGACAGGCAAGAACTGTGACAGGCAAGGGAAGGGGGTAAGGAGGCTGTAGGATAGACACCTGGCAGAACTGGAAAGATGTTAAGGAAGATCTAGGGATTACCTGTTCTGGGGCTCAGTAAGAGCACCCTCCACCCTCTCACCACAGTCACTGAGGTAGAAACAAGGAGTCAGACCCAGATCGACTGAGAAGCTGGCTGCACTTCTCATTGCAGATGAGGTCATTTGCCTCTAATTGACATCCTTTTAGACCATGATGGTGAGCAAGGGGCCACCTGGAAAACCCTATCATCACAGACTATGCAAGAGAGGAGAGACATGAGGCTTAGGAGCAGCCTGCAAGCAGGTGACATGGAGGAGCAAGGAAGATGGGGGCCCAGGAGAGCTACCCACCACCTGGGGCTGACACCACCACCAGAGGCCCTGGGTATATATAATCCGGCTTCCGGAAACCAGAGTCCAGGCTAATGAAGGCCTGGGCCAAGGGCCAGGCCACCATCGATCCCTGCCTGGCCCATTGCTTCTGCCACTACCTTTCAGCAACTCCTGGGTGAGATGGATGGGTTGGAGGGGAGAAGGCTGTAACCGTATTCAGTCACCCCCTTGGAGCAAGGGCTGGACCTCTGGGTGGAGCCTGGCTTGGGAGGACAGTGTGGCATAGAGAGCTATGTAAGAAGAGGAAAGTAACTGAAGGAAGTTGAGCCCCACTAGAAATGACACAACCCTAGTCAGGGTACCAACTCCAGTAGATTTGTAGCAGTAGGTGAGTGCAGCTGAGAGACACATGGAATAGTGTTAGGGGTCTCCTGGGGTTTAGTTACAGTGAAGGACACCTGTAGAAATGAGGAAGAAGGAAGATTAAGGGTGCTATGGAGTGGGGGATTTCAAGAGAGACGGGTGGATGTGCCAGGACAAATTAGGCCTTGTGGTTGAAGGGCAGTCATAGTGTATGGGTGCCATGTATGTGGTAACTATATTCCTTACTTTTCTCATTGCTATGGCAAAAGGAAAATTGCTATGGTAAAAAGAAGAAGGGTTTCTGCTGGGCGGTGGTGGCACACGCTTTTAATCCCAGCACTTGGGAGGCAGAGGCAGGCAGATTTCTGAGTTCAAGGCCAGCCTGGTCTACCAAGTGAGTTCCAGGACAGCCAGGGCTACACAGAGAAACCCTGTCTTTGGAAAAAAAAAAAAAAAAAAAAGGAAGGGTTTCTGTTGGCTCATTGTTTCAATGCATAGCCCACCATGGTGGGGAAGGAGGCAGGTTGGATGTACTGCCGCCATGTGGGGAAGGCAGGGTGGTGAGCTGTCTTTAGCTGTGGCTACAGGATCCTGAAGCAGCTGGTTGCATTATGTCCCCAGTCAGAAGACAGAGAACTAAAGGCTGATGCTCAGCTCATTCTCTCCTATTTACCTTTTTTGTTTGTTTGTTTTTTTCAAGATAGGGTTTCTTTGTGTAGCCCTGGCCATCCTGGAACTCACTCTGTAGACCAGGCTGGCCTCAAACTCAGAAATCCACCTGCCTCTGCCTCCCAAGTGCTGGGACTAAAGGCGTGCACCATCGCCGCCCAGCCCTATTTAACTTTTTATTCAGTCTGTGCTCCTAGTCTGTGAGATACTGCTGCCCTACATTCATGGTGGGGATTCTCTCCTCAGTTAAAGCAATTTAGCAGCATCCTCAGAGCCGGTTACTGTCCCTGAGCTGTGAGGAGACACCATGTGAAGAGAAAGCATTTCATTGGGGGCTTGCTTGCCATTTTCGAGGTTAGTCCAGGATCATCTTGCATCTTGGTGGGAAGCAGACAGGCATGGCAGTAGCTGAGAGCTTTACATCCTGATCCACAGGCAGCAGGCACAGCGGGGAGGAGAGGGGGGAGAGGGAGGAAAGAGAGAGAACGTGCTAGGCCTAATTCGGGCTTTTGAAACCTCCAAGTCCATCCCCAGTGACACACTTCCTCCAACACGGCCACACTTCCTACTCCTTCCCAAACATTTCCACTAACTGAGGGCCCCAAGTCTTCAAACATAGGAGCTGGTGGGGACCGTTCTCATCCAAACGATCAAAGACACACAGAGGTGTGTCTCCTTAGGTGATTCTAAACCCAGTCATCCCTAGTCTATCCTTTGTCAACTTTTCTATACCTTCAAAGGCTCATGGTAACCTCATAATGCAACTGTGTTTAGTTCATCTGTATGAGTGCACACACACTCACACACATGCACGCTTTGTGTGTACTCTAGGCGAGCAGGCCTGTGAGCGGCTCAGTGATTACCCTGTCTCTGTCTCCCATCTCCCCATAGGAACTCTTGGATTACACATGTGAGCCACCACTCTTCACCTGGGCGCTAGAGCCTGCACTCTGCTCAACGGGCTTGCCTGGCTAATGCTTTGCCTAGTGAGCTTTAACCTTGGGCAAGATTTCCCAGACTGTTAACAGTTCTAAATTTGTTCAAAATCCCAAAGTCTCTTTTGAGACTCAGGGCAGTCTCTTAACTTCGAGCCCCAGTAAAGTAAAAAGAAGGGGTTTTAAAAGAGGGATGGGGGCAGGCCAAGGACAGGCTGGACCAAAGCAAGTCTTAAGCCCAACAAGGCAAACTAAGTCCTGCAGTACTGCGTTTGGTGTGGGGGTCTTGGTGGCATCACCTGGGCCAGTCTTGGGTAGTCCTTTCCACTGTCACTTGTAGTCTCTTGTGGACCTTCTCTGTTTAATGCCTGCAGCTTTCCCATAGCGCTGGCATCTCCAACATCCCAAGGGCTCCAATGCAGCTTAGGTTGCAGCTTCAGAGGTTCATGTCATGTCTTTTCAAGGGCAAGTACTCTTCCACTGAGCTACGTTGTAAGCTCCACTGCCTGCATTTCTGTTAGCGCTCTCGTCTTCCATAGCCTCACTAAAATGGCCTGGTAAGCCCTACTTAGAGTGTCCTAGGCCTTCTCTATTCCCGTGGCTTCAGACTCTCTGTTTGTCTCATAAACCAGTTCTAAAGGCCTACAAACCATCCAGGTTTGTGGTAACAACGCCACCCCTGGAATCGGTTTTCTGTATTAGTTACTTCTTACTGATGAAATGACTAGCACACAGTTGTAGCTGCCATCCGTTGTGTCAGGAAGGTGCAGTAGCGAGGGTTACAGTAAGCCGTCACAGTCAGGAAACACACATTATCACTGCTCTCAGTCTACCTTCTCTTGTTTTTTTTCATCAATCATGACTCATTTATTATAGACTCATAATTGCCAGTGCTCCGTAGACAGCCGAGAGGGAACCTCCCAAAGCACAGGATTCTGGGCTGTCGTCACAAACCATGAGGAGGTGAGGCTGAGGGCTTTCCTTGACCCTTCTGCTGACAGGGAGGGAGCTGAGCATGCCACGACTTCATTAGTGCTTTCTGTACTCCCCGTGCCCTGTTAATCGTCGTCGTCGTCATCCTCTGGGACAAAAATGTCATGCTCCTCAAGTAGAGCAGCAAAGTTCTTGCTAATGAGTGTCCCAACATAGAGAAAGGGGATCACAATGAAGAACACACAGAGAAGACCAAAGGACATTTTCACCGGCTTGGGCAAAATGGCAAAATGGCACTGCTGCAAGTGATGATGGATGACGGACCTTGACAGTACTGGCTGAGACCTGAGCTGCCCGGTAACATCCATACCTCTCCTCTCCCTCAGCCCGCTCCAGAGATCCCCAGGTCGGACCGAAACCCAGGCCAGCTGCCGAGCTGCTGTGGACTCCAGCTCCATCCCCCACCTTCTCTTTTGTCCCTTTTTTATTCATATGACATGGATTACAGGTGTGCACCACCACTGCAGGCTTTCTGGATGGTTCTAAATCCAGTCAAGTTAACAATAGATATTAACCTTCACAGAGATCTAGGTCAGAATGTCATAGATATGTCATAATAACTTTGGGCATTATGTCTTTAGATCCTTCATACCTAGCATCATGATGCCTGAAGGGCCTTGTCTAGTTCATGTGGTTTGATCATGCTGTGCATGAGATGGCCTATATGGCTCTCTGTATGTATGATCATGATCATGTTTTACTTTGGTCATATTTGTGTATATTAGAGTATTTGGGTAAAACTCTATGTTTGTGTTTGGAACATGCTTAGGCCATCAAGTGTTACTGTCTTCTCTGTCACTTGCTGCTCTAAATTGTTACTGTGCAACATGCTTGTGTGTGTGTGTGTGTGTGTGTGTGTGTGTGTG
>JADRCD010168549.1:0-24927 GCA_019843815.1 Montemys delectorum | reverse complement strand
AGATAGATAGATAGATAGATAGATAGATAGATAGATAGATAGATAGACAGAGAGAGATGGTAGATTCATTCTGTCAGTTCCACTCACTTACAGAACCCTGACTAATACCATGATCATAGCATTAAATACTTAGTTTTCCCTTTGATCTTCCTGCTGGCTGGAGCAATGGCACCATTTTGAACAATGAGCTAGAAGTTTATAAGGAATGAGAAAGGACCCGAGCCTGTCCCCAGCCATGTTGTCATCCTTGCCCCACAATACTTTCTTCTATTTTTCATTTGTATGACAATGAAATATACTTCTATTAACACTCTTAGTCTTTTCCTGACGCCAAACTCTATGCTAGCGTTGTTACACCAAAATCCTTCCCAACCTGCCATTGGTTTTAAATTTAAAGTCCTAAAATGACTATCAACATCGATTTCACCTGAAAAGATGAATCAAGATATTTAAAGCAACAATGCTCATAAAAATAGAGTTTGTTCAAAGCAAATATGTAACAAAGTGATTTCTGAAGCAACTGGTGTTGGTCTTAGTTTCTGTCAAATACTGATTTCATACGATTCAAAATTCATTTTGCAGCAACAAGCTAAGGTGGAATAGAGAAAGAGAAGGCAAGAAAAGGGCTCTACTCTCTCCTCCATAAAGATGGTGTATGAATTCTGTCTTAGTAATACAGTGAATAAAATAAGTGTTAGAGTTTGAGGTGGGGCTACAGCTCATGGTAGGAGTGTTAGTCTGGCATGCATGAGGCCCTCTGGTCAATCTGCAGAGCCACACAAGGATCATAAATGTTTTTGCCCTATAACACACTAAATAAATGAATGTGCTTCTGAAAGTGAGTATTCAGAGGTGATAGTTTGACATTATGGTTCAATCTATAGCCCAGACTTAAATAAAGTGAATTTGAATTGTGAGCCATGTTTGAGCAAGGCCAAAGTATTTTCCTTGAATACATAAACCCAGAGAAAGGGATATAGAAGTCATTTTAATGTTTAATCTCCTTCCCTCCCTCTCTCCCTCCCTCCTCCTCCCTCTCCTCCCCCCCTCCCTCTCTCTCTCTCTCTCTCTCTCTCTCTCTCTCTCTCTCTCTCTCTCCTCCCTATGTGTGTATGTACATATGCATGTGGAGGACACACACACACAACAATAACAACAACAACAACAACAAACAAAGTGGTTATCTAACACAGAGACACTGGGTGCCTCTCCCTTTGGGCTAAGAATATTTTCCTGCTGCTGCTGGGAGGAAGAAACACATAGGTAAATCTGTGCTTGTCTCCGGTGACATTTGCCAAGCACATGGCACAAGCTATAGTAATTCTGTCTGCAGCTGAGGAACCAAAGAAAACAAATACTTCCTGATTGTCCAGGAAAATGAGTTCTTAAATCTGTTCTATGGCCACAGTGCTTCCAAAGTAGATCACTTGAAGCCATGTCTCAGTTAACTGCACCTCTAAGCCTGGGAGTTTGAGTACTCTGTCTTCTAACCCCCATATTGCTGAAATGTATGTGAGCATTGACTAAAAAGTCCAGGGCAAGATGAAAATCGGCCAAAATTCCCCACTGAGACATATTAAAAACGGTTGTTCTGGGCTGCTATCAGTTTTGCTGGTGCATAAGCTATGTGGGTATATAAAATATATCTCAAAACTGTAATTATATCTTCGGGGAAAAAACTCTAAATGTGTTTCATACATATGTATTGAAAGTGAGTTTCAAAAAGTTTTTGTTGGAGTATATATTACTTTTGGTTTATTTAAGTTTATTTTACAGTGCATTAAAATTCAGTAGCTGTAAATGTGCAATAATATTGCATTAACCCAGCAAAGTATATATATGTGTGTGTGTGTGTGTGTGTGTGTATAATTAGCTGAAAGAAATATGTTCTCCTTGGTGATTAATGTTCCAAAGCCAAGTTATACTAATCATAAACTTAAATCTAATATATTAAAGAATTAACCTTATTTTCCCTCTGAGAAGTTATGTAGTCTGTGGTTTATTATTTCTCTTAAGAAATCTACCTTGAGGATTGTGTATATTTTAAAATGAGTCATCTTCATCTATTAAAAATAATGGGAGTGCGTGTGGTGTGTTGGATTGTAATGCCAATCTTGGCCACTAGGAGCAGCAGCATCTATTATTTAACGTGCTGCTGGTGGTTGGGTGTAAAATTTTTGTAGTTTTCATTGTAAGTTGGGAGATCACTTCTCTTTGAACCTCAGTTCTTTCAGGAAGGATTTGGAGCATAGGGGCTCTAAGATGATAACCATTAAAGTTTCATGATTTAATAGTGGTGGTATTTCAAAGATGGGACAATGAAAGAAACTTAGTTAAAATACCAGAGATGACATTAACTTAATTCCATGAAGTGCAGCCATAGTCAATTATCCTCTGAATGTCTCAGTCTATTCAAGGTGCTGCCATAAGATATCATAAGCTGTGTTTATAAATAACAGAAATTTATTTCTGAAGGCTCACAGTGAGCTAAAGCCAAGGCATTGGCAAAGTCAGTCTCAGAAGAACTGCTTTCTGGGTCTTAGCTGTTTCCTTCTTTCTAGTTAGCTCTCTTCTATTAGGACAATAACACCAATCAATGTTTTCTGTGCTCCTCCTCTGTACCCCCATCCCCCTCACTTCCCTCTGTTGTAACAGAGGCACCACCCTCCCTGGAGGCCTCCCTTTAATATGTTATCTTCAAAGTACCTGTTTCCGAACAAGGTCATAGTCACAGGTGCCAAGTGAGCACTTGATTATAGAGGGACAACTCAGTCTTCTAGGAGGATGGTGATGATGCAAAAGAGGAAGAAAGAAGAAAATGAGACCAGTTGTTATTGAGCACAGAGAGCAATTATTGAGCACATACAGTAATTATTGACCACATAGACTAATTATTGAGCACATAGAGTAGTTATTGAGCACAGTGTATACTGCTTCACCGTAAGCAGTCCTAAGGAAAATGTCTCATCACATTCTTGTGCTAACTCACTTTCTAGGCCACCACTGAGCCCCTGAGAGGCCAAGGCTATTCAATGTCTCTGTACTGGCAAACTGAATGTGAGATTCAAATCTGAGATGCCAGGCCCTGACCATAGCTCTCTTGCTTTTTACTATCCCATTGTCCGATAAATGAGTCTTTCTGAGTTTATATCTCTGAAAATTGACAAGCTTAATTTTGTGCAAAGCAAGTAACAGCACGCAGGCTGGCTTTAGGTAATGTGCAGTGCCCTCTCCTTGCCAATGCTTTATTTTGAAGTCATGTGGTCCAGTAGGAATCTGCTCCAGAAATAGTACAGGAAGTTCTGAGTGTCTTCCCCATGCTGAGTGCTGACGTCTGACATAGCCATAGTGGCAGACCAAACTCAAGAGGCTGAAGTAGTACAGTATTCAAGTCTCAGAAGCTTTGACATGTTCCTTTGTGTGAGTTCATGTGTGTGTGCACATGTGTGTGTGCACTTCAGAGTCCACAAAGGGGCTCTGAAGTGGTTAATCTGGGTTGCCAACTAGTTTGGATTCAACAATGCCTAGAACATCGGTGAGACACACTGTGTTTGTGCTTCTAGGGGAAGAGTCACCCTGAATGAGGATGACACGACCCCATACTGGGCGAATGAGGGCGACACGACCCCATACTGGGGGCTTAGACAGAGTAAGAAAGGGAAATAGAGAAGCCCACCAGCTCTAGAATCCTCTTTGAGCCCTAGTCACTACTAAGTAGAAACTTACTCTGTTTTTTTTTTCTGCTGTGATTCCTTGTCCTCACCACATACCCAGCAAAAGGGAGCAGTATTCTTATAGACTAGCACCTGTGAGACACTGAGCCAAACTAAAGTCCTTCCGTAAGTTGCATCTCTTAGGGATTTGATACAGTTGAGTCTTTCACATTTAGACATTTTCCTTTTAGAATTCACTTCATTCACTCTAAAAGAAAAACACCACTTGGCATTCATTACCCATGACCCCAGAGCACTTTGGCATTCTTCCTAGTCAAAATCCCCAGGTTCAGCCTTAGCATTAGCAGACAGTGGAACCTGCTGACACACATTGACAATTCCTTTTCCCTCCCAGTTTACCCATACCACAGAGATACCAATTTTACAGACTATGAGCACTGAGATTTTTTTTTTATCTTAAACAAATGTTTGGGAGAAACAAAAGTGAGAAACTCAGTGAAATATAATAAAGGTGGTTTGCAGATAGGGCAAAGAAATTAAGGAAGATGATACTCTGATATCCAAGGGGCTGGGAAGACTCATCGGATCAAGTGCTTGCTAAACAAGCATGAAGGCATGAGTTCAATCTTCAGCACCTGCATACAAAGCCAGGCACTGCAGCACAAACCTGTAATCCCAGTGTTCTGGAGGCAGAGACATGAGAATCCCTGGAGCTTATGGACAACCAGTGTAGCCAAACCAGTGAACTCCACACTTAGCTCTATCTCAAACAATACCTTGATGGTTATGAGAAGCCTCATTGGTTAAGGGCACTTGCCATCAAGTCTGACAATCTGAGTTTGATCTCCAGAACCCAGGCAATAGAAGGAGAAAACTGACTACAACAAGTTGTCCTCTGACCTCCACATGTACACTGTACACATGCATACATGTATGCACACATACACAAACACACACACACTAAAAATTTGTAATGGAGAATAATTGAGGAAGACACAATATCAACTTCTGGCTTCCTAGTGCACAAACACATACACAAGCATCATAGCCACACATATGCACACATACATACACACACATGCAAGTGCACATGCTATGATACACAAAGTTTTCAGTTTAAAGTTTTCAGAACACTGATTTAGGAAACAACTCTGACCCTGACCTAGACTCAGGAGTGTTTTACAACATCCTATAGGAAGAACAAAATGCAGACATTGCCCCTGAAAATGTAGAACACAGCCATTAAAACTGGAAATTAAAGAGATGTGCTTTTATTCCTGGATTTCAAGGCCTTTTTGTTAAAGGAGATTTCAATTTGGCTGGTCACTCACCATGGTGATTCATCCAGCCAGTCTTTGTATTTTTTTTTCAATATTAAATACTGCTGCTGCAGGGACAGGTTGGTGTCAGGGATAGGACAAGCTTGATTCTGAAGGTCTGACAGACAACTGCTGATCTAAAAGGAGGTGATGTCACCAACAGGCAGAACTTGTGTTTTGTCCAAGGAGCTGGGGGTCAGGTGGGGGTCACTGACCTGCTTCCTACAAGCAGTAGAGGAGCTGGAAGGTGATGGACAGGAGAGCTTCATGGGGCAAGGCTCCATGGAGTGCTGAACTCACTAGTTCCTCTTTCCTGCCTCTTCTTTTAAAATAATTCAAAGAATGTATTGTGGAACCTTCAGATAAATGGTTTATGCCCACACTGAGTCAGAAAAATCAATTAATTTCTAAAATCTCACTGCTGGAAATAGTGTCAGGTCTCTCTTGTGTGGTGAATTTTTCAAGGCGAATTTGGTTAAAGTCCTTAAAATCCCACTTCATATATGATATAACTCCTATCATCCATTCATGCCCGGATTGTTGGATGCTCTTGAGATCTTGTAATGACCCATATCATTGCCACACATTAAAGACCAAGGAATGGGTACCTGTCAAGTATTTGTCATCTTGGAGCAGAAAAATAAAAAGACAACATGGTAGGTTAAAGTGCTTGTTACATAAGCATGAGGGTTGGAGTTGCTATGGCATAGAGAGGAAAGCAGAGTGCTGCAGCTCCCTGGCCAGCCAGCCTGCCAAACTAAGTCAGAAAGCACTGGGTTCCCTAAGAGAGCCAGAAGAGCTGTAGAGGAAGACACTTGCTCATGTCCTGACCTTGGCCCTCCACAGGCATGCATACATACTCGCACACACACACACACACACACACACACACACACACACACACACGTAATAAATACAGCACACACACGTACACATACATGCATACACATATGCAATAATACAGCACACGCATGCACACACACATGTAATACATGCAGTACACACACACGTAATACATACAGCACATACACATACACACACAAGGGAAACATCTCGCGATGCCTTGTGAAAGATGCAAGGAAAACACAAAATCAGAAAAGTTGGAGGCAGTCCTGGCAGGCTCTCTTCTCACTCAGATGAGAGTGTAAGGGATAAATTCATCCCACACATGCTGCTGTGGGAAAGGAGGGGCAGGTAGAATGAGCATGTTTAGTGGGTGCCACCTTCTGAGAAGGACAGTGATAATAACTTCAGAGAAAGAACCAGGGGAGTGCTTTTGTGATCTGCTGAGGAGCTGAGATCCAGGACAACTTCAATAACATGGCAACATAGAAGTGCCAGCACTCAGATCCAGGCCTGTTCGGGTCCAAACATGTGCCCTTTTTGTGTAGATGAGATTGATGAAAGGTATACTGAGTTCAAATGTTTGCCGTGGATTTTAAGTATTCCTGACACAAAGAAATGCTCAATGCTTAAGGTGATCATTTTGCTAGTTACCCTGATTTGATCAATGTTTTAATGAGGGTTTTTATTCTTGCACAAACATCATGACCAAGAAGCAAGTTGGGGAAGAAAGGATTTATTCAGCTTACTTCCACATGGCTGTTGATCACCAGAGGAAGCCAGGACTAGAACTCAAGCAGGTCAGGAAGCAGGAGCTGATGCAGAGGTCATGGAGGGATGTTTCTTACTGGCTTGCTTCTCCTGGCTTGCTCAGCCTGCTCTCTTATAGAACCCAAGACTTCTAGCCCAGGGATGGCACTACCCCTTTGATCACTAATTGAGAAAATGCCCCACAGCTGGATCTCATGGAGGCATTTCCCCAACTGAAACTCACTTCTCTGTGATAACTCCAGCCTGTGTCAAGTTGACACACAAAACTAGCCAGTACAATTGACCCCTTGTCAACTTGACACACAAACACATTATTATTAAGCCTCAACCCTTATGTTTTTATTTATTTTTAAGATTTAAAATCCCACAGTCTTTATATATTAAAAGTTTAATAATTTAAAATGTCTAATATCTTTTAAAATTTAAAGTCTCTTAACTGTGGGCTCTACTAAAATATATTTTTCCTTTAAGAGGGAAAAATATTAGGGCACAGTCATAATCAAAAGCAAAATCAATGTCTGGGATCTAACTCACGATCTTTTGGGCTCTTCCAAGGGCTTTGGTCACTTTTTCAGCTCTGCCCTTTGTAGCACACATCTTTATCTTTTGGGCTCTAGATGTCTGTATTCTATTGTTGTTGCTGTCTTTGGTGGTCATTGTATGGTACTGGCATTTCTAAAACACTGTTGTAACTAGGCTTTATTAGTAGCCTCTCATAGACTGTCTTCACGGTGCCAAGCCTCAATTTTTTTGCATGACACTTTTAGTCTTGGGCCATGAATTGTAAACTGAGGCTGCACCTTTATCAATGGCCTTTCATGGCCTCTCACTGTGCCGAGCCTCAGCTGTTCTCCATGACCCCTTCATGCTGTCAAAACCAGTACCACCTGGGTGACTCTTATACATTACCAAGTCCTGCTGCAGCACAAAGTACAACCTTGGCTATCTCTGGAACACGGCCTCTTAGTGCTCTCAGAAAACACTCTCTAGAAGATGTCACCTCAATGATGCTGGTCTTTTTTTAATTACCGCTAATTTTTTAGCTCCAGCTAACCAGCATCAATAGTCTCAGCAATGTAAAGGTTTTTTTTTTAGTAGTTTTGGTATCGAGTTAATCACAGCTGATATTTCAGTCCCAGCTAACCAGAACCACAGAATTTTTACAATTAAAACAACTTGGCCCTGATAAGAGTCTTTAATCTTTCCTCTGAAATTTTACAAGCCAGGCCTCCATTTTTGCACTGTTTTTAACATGATTTTTCAAGCTCTTATAGAATATTTCACAGAGTTCTTAACAGTGGCTCTTTTAGCTCAAAGTTTTAAAGTTTTTTTACAGTCTTTCCCAAAACATGGTCAGGTTGTCACAGGTATACTCCACTTCTGGTACCAATTTGTTTTAGTGAAGGTTTTTATTCTTGCACAAACATCATGACCAAGAAGCAAGTTGGGGAGGAAAGGGTTTATTCAACTTACTTCCACATGGCTGTTGATCACCAGAGGAAGCCAGGACTAGAACTCAAGCAGGTCAGGAAGCAGGAGCTGATGCAGAGGCCATGGAGGGATGTTTCTTACTGGCTTGCTTCTCCTGGCTTGCTCAGCCTGCTCTCTTATAAAACTCAAGACTTCCAGTCCAGGGATGGCACCACCCCTTTGATCACTAATTGAGAAATGCCCTACAGTTGGATCTCATGGAGGCACTTCCCCAACTGAAGCTCACTTCTCTGTGATAACTCCAGCCTGTGTCAAGTTGACACACAAAACTAGCCAGTACAATCACCATGCTTCTTAAATAACTGTGTTGGATTGCTACACCATACCTGCTAAATCTGCACGATTACAATGCACTAAAAACGAGACTAAGGGGCTAGAAAGATGATGACTCAGCTGGAAAGGCTGCATAGACACAAGGCCTTGATTCAATCCCTGGCATCCACAGAATGCAGGCCTGGAATCCCAGTGTTGGGGAGATGGAGACAAGAGGGTGCCTGGGACTTGCTGGCCAGCCTATCGAGGCAAAACATTAAGTTTCAGGTTCAGGGCAGATCACCTTTAAAAAGAAAAAGAGAAAAAGGTGGAGTAGGGTCTGGGGGCACTGTACACTGAGTCCTGGCCTCTACAAGCACACCCAAGAGGTCAACATGCACACATGCAAATAACACACAAGTGAGTTAAAAATAAGTAAATAGCCTGCAGCTTATAGCTACCACGTAAGCTGTGCAAACATACTCAGTTAAAGCCTGGAGAGGTGACTCATGGTTGAGAATGCTTGTTGCTCAATCATGAAGATCAGAATACAGATCCCAACACCCATGTTAGGTAGCTTTCAAACCCATGTAACTCCAGGCTGAAGGGAATCTGGAACCCTCTTCAGAGGCACTTCATGAATGTGCACATGAACACTAACAGGCACATGCACACAGATGCATGAGCACACACACATGAATAAAATGAAAGCTTTGTTTAAAAGGTCATCAACTGTCACACCTAAACTAACAGAGAAATTCTTTCTAAAACAAGAAGCTGTGTTATTGTTTTGATGAATCAGAAACCATTGGAGGATCTTAGGAAGCTGGGGGTCATCATTTTGACTATAAGGTGTTACTGGTTCTAAGTACATGGACATACTGATATATGCTTTTGAGTAATGGAAATAACTCCCAAAAATTTAGAAGAAATGACCCAAATCCTTCATGGCTATGATGCCAAGATCTCTCTTGGGAATTCCAGATGTGTCTATCCAACTGCTCACTGATGTCTCTGTCTGGACTTCTAGAGAGGCCTCTCTAGTTCCTGTGCCCCAAACAGCCTCGTCAGCCTTTGTTCTCTCTTCCCTCTGAACACCGTCTTCCTTCTAGGAGCAGATGACAGAATCTTAGAACTCTCTGCCTCCCTCCTTCTTGGCTTCTAAGTACTAGGGAAACATGATGGCCTCATCCTCGCTCTATGGTCAGAATCTAACCCGTTCTCTCCATCTCCACGCACAGTAGCTGCTGGCTTGGACCATAAGCAACTCTCACCTGCATTACAGCAATACTCTATTACCAGAACTCTTAGCTTCCCTCCTTCCCAGCCTTTAGTCAGCTTCCAATATAGCAATCTGTGCAAACCTTTCAAAGCATAAGATCATGTCACTCCTCCGCTACCTGCCAGGGCTCTGCATTTCCTGCAAAGTAGAGCCAAAACTCACACCGTGGCATTGAAGGCTGTGGTACGGTGATGAGCTCTCACCCTCTTGCTAACCGGTCCTTCTTCCCTCCTGTTGATCTCTTCCCAGCACATTTATGTCTTTGCAGCTCCTTATACCCAGCACACATTCCTCCACACCCTCTTTGGATTACTTCCCTCTACAAAATCTTTTCCCGTATCTTCTTGGTAAAATCCTTGATCACTTTACAACCTTTTAAAGTGCCACTGCACCCATCCAGTTTAGTAATGTTACCTGCCTTTGTCCTGCCCCCTCCCTACCATAATTTCTATTTTTCCATAATGTAAGTTCCATCTCTTGTCACAAGATGTCTATCTAGTATTTGTTTTTCTAAAGTTCTCTTCAAGAATAGAAACTCCATGAGGACAGGCCTCGGCTTTCCTAAAGTCCTCAAGCTGGTGCCTGCCACAAAGTAGGTAGGTAGACAGCAACACATTCTTATAGGTCAGAGATAAAGACATGGCCCATTCATTAAGCATAGCTGATGCACAAGCTTGAGGACCAGAGTTGGGATTCCAGCACTCAAGTAAAAGCCAGGTATTTTCCCCCAAATGCCTGCAATTCTATATAACTCTGTGGCTGTTACAACTAGAGAAAGAAAGATTTCTGGGGAATTCTAGCTGCCAGTTGAGCTCAAAATATGAGCTCTGAGTTCAAAAGAGATGCTGCCTCAAAAGAACTAGACAGAGTGATGGAGGACGACACCTGATGCTCCTTCTGTCATCCACGTGCACCTGCATACTCCCACACATGAGTGCACATACACTCACACACACATGTGCACACACACATACACTGGGGTAGACACTTGGCATCACCACCGTGTTTTCCACATACACTCTCACATATGTGCACCTACCTACATGAATACATACATGTGCACACATATAGAATTTGTGTGTGTGTGTGGGGGGGCATCAGTTTTTCAATGAGGAAATATTTACTAGAGGTAGTACATTTTGAGGGCTGTGGGGTTAAGTAGGAAAGGTAAGATGACTTTGATGGTCTGTAAAAATGCTTACTGAAAGAACATTGGGAAGAAATGAGCTGATATAAGATTGTGGATTTAGGCATATTTGGGTGGAACAATTTTGTCTGTTTACCTTAACTTCTCCTCCTCCTCCTCCTCCTCCTCCTCCTCCTCCTCCTCCTCCTCCTCCTCACTATCTCTTTAGACTCTGTGAATTCTTCACAATTATTAATCATTGCTATTATTAGCCTTCGGGTGAGAATTCTGGCTAAAGAGATGTTTTATTGGTGATCTGTGTTAAAGTATGAAAGCTAAATAATTCAGTAGTTAATTCCCATTGTGTCAGCTGCATTGGTCACTGCATAGTGATCAATTGTAGCTCCTTAACATTTCATGAGTATGTTATTTGACTTAAAAATGAGAAGTATTAACAAAAGCAAGGAAAGAAGAAAAAAATAAACTTATACAAAGGCTGATCTCTAGAGGAAAGAGAGCCTAATATGTCCAATTTGACTCTCTGTAGTTGGTTTTTTATTTTTATATGTATGATGTGTATATGTGTTCATGAATGTGAAATGGTAACTTTGCAAGTAGGTGCACTCCTTCCGGGGTGTAGAGGCAAGGCTGTCCTGTTGGTTCTGACAAACTGCATGTTCCTATATACCCCTAAGATCCTTCTGCCTCCTTGTTCCACCCTGCTGTAGGAATACTGGGGATTATGACCTCTGACACTGCATTTGGCTTTTTACCTGGGTTTGGGTACAGTCCCAGCCAGTGTCCTATTGCTGTACGAGACACCGTGACGCTCAGGTTGGAATTTGCTCAGCTGGGTTTTCATTCTCGCTTTGGTGCAGTGTTTTTTCACCATGCTCCCTTTCCTCCTTTTTGGAATTCTAGTGTAGAGTTTGTGCCATGGAATGCTGGAAGTATGTGATCTACGTTTTCAGTTTGATTTTACAGGGCTTACAGTTAAAAGATTGCCTTGAGTCTCAGAAAAGACTTTGAAATTTGGACATTTAAACAGGATTGAGACTATGGGGACTTTCAAAGTTAGACTGAATGCATTTCTACATTATGATATGGCTACAAGCCTATGGGTGGAAAGGAGGTGAATGTAGTGGTTTGAATAGAAATGTCCCCTAGAGGCTCATAGATTCGAATGTTTGGGCCCCAGGGAGTGGCGCTATTAGGAGGTAGGGTAGGTGTGGCCTTGTAGGAGGAAGCACGTCACAGGAAGTGGGCTTTGAGGTCTCAAATGCTCAAGCCAGGCCAAGGGTCTCTTTCTCTCTCTCTCTTTCCCCATTTCCTGTCAATCCAAACGTAGAACTCTCAGCTACCTTTCCAGCATCACATCTGACTGTGTGCTACCATGGTGCTTCCTTCCTGATGATAACAGACTAAACCTCCAGACCGTAAGCCAGCCCAACTTAAAAGTTTTCCTTTATAAGAATTGTAGTAATCATAGTGTATCTTCACAGAAATAGAAACCCTAACTAAGATACCTGGCAACTCTTATAAAGGAAAACATTTAATTGGGGCTGGCTTACAGTTTCAGAAGTTTAATCTATTATCATCTTGGCAGGAAGTATGGCGGCATACAGGCAGACATGATACTGGAATAGTAGTTGAGAGCCCTACATTTACATCCCTAGGCAGCAGGATGAGAAAGACAACTAGCCTGGCTTGGACTTTTGATACCTCAAAACCCACCCCTAGCTGACACATTTCCTCCAACAAGGCCACACTTGCTCCAATAAAGCCATACTTCTTAATCCTTCTCAAGTAGTGCCACTCCCTGATGACTAAGCCTATGGAGGCTGTCCCTATTCAGATCACCACAGGAACTCAAACTCAGGTCATCAGGTTTGTTTGGGAAGCGCTTTTACCTGCTAAGCCATTTTGCCAGGCCCCATATTTGGGAAAGAGTTGTTTCTTTGTTTTGTTTTGTTTTAAATGCAATATTTGTATTAATTTTTAAAGACTATCATAAAAGTATTTTGATCACATTTACCCCTATTCTTCCCAGGTTCACCCCTGTACTCCTAACTTATGTCATAAGTGTCACACTAAGTCCAGCACACTCATGGGTATGGCGTTATCCACTAAAGAATGGCCCATCTACTAGAGGCCACACCCTTAAAAAACTGAATCCACCTCCCTCAGAAGCCAATTAGGCATGAGGGTTAATGAGTCCCACCCGTCCATGTTGGAATCTGACTGGACTGATCTTGTGTAGGTTTGGTAGAGACACAGTTGCTGCGGTTCATGAGTATAGCAATCCTGTCATGTCAGAAGACATGGGTTTGCTCATGATTTCTGGCTCTTACCACCTCTCTGACCCATCTTCAATGTGGTCCATCAGTTTTTTAATGTGTATTCTAGACTGGGCTCAAGCGTCTGATCCTTCTGCTTCTTCCTCCTCAGCATAGCTTACCTGCCACCACAACTTGCCCCCAAACTCCTAAACAGAGTCTTCAGGTTTTTCCATGGCCATAATGCTTTAGAAATAAAGCCAGTGATGATTTTCTATTTCCCTGCTCAGAAAAAAAGCAGTGAGTTTTATCTTAAAAAGTCCTTGCAAATAGAAATGGAATTATAGCACAAATAGACAACCTAGAGTTGTTCTTTTAACATGAAGTGGGAAATTCAGCTTAGTGAGGACTACTTTCAACTACACTTGAAAGTAAGACTTCTATAAAACTTCAATTTTAAAAGAGTGGTTTCTATCTCACCAAAATAGATCATTGCTTCCAAGTCATCTCGACAAGAGCCTACTCAGACACAGCATTTATACCCTTCTTGAGTTGTATATGGAACTGGATCTATGTTTTACCTCATGCTGAATCAGAGAGTTCTAAATCTGTAAAGACCTTTAACAGTAATTAGGAAAATGGAAACTCCAAAAGACAGAAAATAATCATCACTAGCTTTACTTAGGCCCTGTGTGTGAAATGCTCATTCCATGGGATGTCTTGATATTGGAAGTACTGACATTTCTGACCATATAATATTTTATTAAAGGAGGCTGTCCTATGCCTATTGGATATTTGGCCTCTCTTCAGTCTAGATGCTAGGAACATTCAATATCCATGGCTGTAACACACACACACACACACACACACACACACACACACACACACACACCTCATGAGAGTATCCTTCAGCTCTGACAGCCAAAATAGCTCCAGGAATTACCAATGTCTCCTAGGTGGCATTTGAGAACATCTGCCCTGAAACTCCTTTAAAACATTCCCCATGTCAAGGGTAATATTATGATGCCCAGTTAACAGACTGAAACCCTGAGTCCGGAGATTAAACGACTCACTCCTGCTCATAGAGATAACATACAACAGAAGCAGGAATCGTCAGCACTATAGAATTCAATGTGCTGATCATAGAACTATCAACAAGCACAACTTCACCCATAGTACCAGGCACTGTGCGAACACTTTACATGTGTGTCCTCATAAAGCTCTCACATCCACTGCAAGAAGAAGGCACAATCATAACCGCTAGGCTCTATCCAAGGCAACAGTTATCAGGCCTTTATATCCTTGGCCAAGGTCACACAGCTAAGAAACTGCTACTGTTTGCATTCTCAATAGCATTGTTCAAGACTGAGGGCTTGCTACACTGTGTTCTTTGCCAAAGAGAAGTGGGAGGGCAAAGGAAACATCCAAAGTCTCACATATTGTTCACTCATTCATCAACCGCACCGTGTGGAGGCACTCTACCACAGGCTGAAGAGCAGGCCTCAAGACCTGCTCTCCTAATTACTCCCTGTATGACTGTAGACAAGTTCCAAATCGTCTCTGAGCCTTGAGTTCCATTTCCCTCATCATTTCCCAAGGTTTAGGATTATTATTTTTCTATTAATCATTTTATTCATTTACATTTCAAATTATATACCACTTCCCAGTTACCCCTTCACAAGCCTCCCATCCCATTCCTACTCTTCCCTCTCCCCTTTGCCTCTATAAGGGTTCTTCTTCACCCACTCACCCACTCCCACCTCACTACTCTAGCATCCCCCTACTCTGGAGCATCAAGCCTCCACAGGACCAAGAGCCTCTCTTCCCATTGATGTCAGATAAGGCCATTCTCTGGTACATATGTAGCTGGAGACATGGATCCCTCCTTGTATAGTCTTTGGTTGGTGGTTTAGTCCCTGGTATCTCTGGGTGGTCCAGTTAGCTGATATTGTTCTTCCTATGGGCTTGCAATCCCTTCAGCTCCTTCAGTCCTTCCCCTAGCTCTTACATTTAGGGTCCCTGGGCTCAGTCCAATGGTTGGCTCTGTATTAGTCAGTTGCTGATAGAACCTCTCAGGGAACAGCCATACCAGGCTCCCATAGGCAAGCGCTTCTTAGCCTCAGCAATAGTGTGGGGTTGGTGTCTGCAGATGGGATGGATCCCCAGGTGGGGTGGTATCTGAATGGCCTTTCCTTCAGTCTCTGTTCCATTTTTTTGTCCCTGTCTTTCCTTTAGACAGGAACATTTCTAGGTTAAAAATTTTGAGATGCGTGGGTAGCCCCACCCCTCAACTAGGGCCTGTGCCTATCTCCTGGAGATGGTCTCTACAGGTTCTATCTCTCCTGTGTTGGGTATTTCAGCTAACATCATCACTGTTGGGTCCTGGGAGACTTCTGCTTCCCTGGAGTCTGGAACTTCCTAGTAGTTATCCACTATTATGAAAAGAAAATGATATGTTGCATTGAAAATATATAGGACACAGTTTGCGGAGGAGATTTGGTGGGTAAAAGCACTGACCCCCATCACTAAGGGAAAAAATGCATGGGTCCAAGTTACTGTACCTCAGTCAATGCTCCTGGGCATACACTACACACCACACATACATAAAATGCATAGGGGAGACTGAGCACATAGAGAGTGATCAATAAGAATGCTAATAACTGCTATTATTGTTATTGTTACTTCCCAGAAGGAACTGAGCTGGCTAAGTTCTGAATGCATGCATAGCTAAATAATATGGAAACAGATAATAAGAGAAATCATCCTGCAAGGAAAATACAGTTGAAATGCCAGAACAATCCCTAGGCAGCATGACAAGATTGCATTTACCTGCTGTTCCATATGTTAGCTTTTAAAGAAAAAAAAACCCACAATAACTCATGTTTGTCATTATATTTTTTTAAAAAACACACCACTTTGGCTTCGTGTGGGTAAATGCAATGGAATATATATACAGTACAAATTGCACTCTCAGGGAACTGAATCACATCGACCAATTTTCTAGATTTCTTGTTATCGGTTTTGTCTGTCTCTACTCTGAAGACTTGGGGGCGAATAAGAAAACAACTTCTTTTGCTAGGAACATTTCAGTAAATGAAGATATACCTCTGCCCACAGAGGTGCTCCCATGACAAGTCCCCCTGCTCCCCCGAAAACCAAATTATACAAGAATGTATGGCTAAGTCTAAAGATGTTTGTCAAGGCTAGTAATTTCAGTTCTGAATTTAATTACAGATGCTAACACAAAGGCGAAGGGGGAGGATATTGGGATAAATATCAATTCTCTCTCAAGGCAGCTTTGCTTCTCTGAGTCTGAGCTTGCTAGATTTTTCTTTCTCCATATACAAATGGTCAGATGTTCTAAGAATCATATGGAAGTTTGGGTTTAATAGCTAGGGGGTCAAGATTTAGCATCAGAAGTTATATTAGTCTTATGATTAGGTTATCTCTAGATGAAATCTATAAGACGAGTAAGTGTTCCATCCGCTGCTGGCTTGTTCTGCCCCCTTCTGACTTGGTAGATTAAATGTAAAGGGGTAATACGTTTGAAAAGTGCTGGGGTTCAAATGAGACTAAACAGACTAATCTTTTACGGAAATAATCAGGTTAATTCAGCTGAGAGACAATAGAGCAGAGTGGTCAATTGGGGGATGGGGCTTCAGAGTTTCTGAGCAAGGCTTCAAACCCTGCTTTTGCTACTTAAGCGCAACAAAAACGTATTAAGGATGGAAGAGTTTATTTTGTATCTCTGTTCTAGGATACAGGCAGTCTATCATGGTGCAGATGTCAGGGCAGCAAAGTTGAGGTCAAGTTGCATCTGCAGTCAGGAAGCGGAGGGCAATGAATACCACCCACGTTTAGAATTAATTTTCCCACCTCAATTAACCTAACCTAGAACTCTATTACAGACATGTCCAGACATTTGTCTCCTAGGCAATTCTGGATCCTGTTTTGTGGGCAATCAATATCCACCACCTTGGTGGGCCAGTCAGGTATCTTGTTTCTAACCATACAGCAAAGTAGAATGGGATGCCACTTTTGTGATAAGACTATACAAGAGTCCATTCTGTCCTTTGCTGGCTTTGCCAAATTGAGCTTCCCTGTGTGAGCTTCTGTGTTCAAAAGAACTATGAACAGGGAGCCAAGAGGTGACTAAGGCTCTGAGTGCAACAATACTGAGAAACTGAGAGCATCCAACAGCCATGTGAGTGAACCTAAAAGCAGGTTTGCTCCTTTTCCGATCCTAACCTGAGACCTCAACACTGACTGCTGCTGTGATCTCAGCCTCTTGCAAGCCCACAAACAGAAGACAGCATGATGCTGTGGTGCATGTAATTCCAGCACACAGGAGTCTGAGAAGTTGTCTGCAGCCAGTTGGTGCTCGATAGTAAGACCCCATTTTTAAAACTTAAGTGCATTAAATAGGAAAATCAATAAATAGTAAATAAATATGTGTTGTGTTAAACCTCTAAATCCTGCTATCTTGTTTTGTAGCAACAGGCTACTAGTACAGCAGCGGTGCCATTTGGATGGGCTGATAGCATCTCTTTCTCTGAAGGTGGGAGTGAGGATCTTAAGGTAAAGATGAGGCATTCATAGACTGAGCACTTAACACCAGAGCTGATATCTTGTAAACTTTAAACTGTATTGTTACTTTATTCTGTATTCACAATGCATGTACATCTCTGGATAATTAATGTGATATATAGGAATTTTAAGCATATAAGCCAATGTTTAGAAGCCACATTTCAGGTGATTCTATGCTACCATTGTAAGTACAGTCTGGCCTCTGCTGCGTGACCCTTGTATCAGCACATGGGTAAGGGAGACAGTTCTGTGTGTGTCTAGTTGCCAGGGGAAGGAAGCCAACTATAAACTGAAGTTTTGGAGAAAATCCTAACAGAGAGAGGAGCTTGTGGACTTAGCCAGTCAACTGTTTCCCTCATGGCTTATAGGGCAGTTTGGAAAATGTGTGGGGAATTAGGAAGTACTGTGTGTCATTGGTGGGAGTAGAAGAGTACTCTTCAATACAATGGCCCATTTCTAAGAAGTTATCAAACAGGGACACCAGAAGTAGTTTTTGGTAGTTCCATTCATGGACAAGAATGATAAGAAATTACTGGTAATTAACCATTTTGTCCTACAAACATGGCAATTTCATATAGTTCTACTTAAAAGAACAGCATTTGCAACAATTTTAAAATCCAACTGGGACTGTGGATCAATTGAACTTTTACCTCACACACATTCCCAAACATACTTACCCATATAGTCATGTCTCTATATCCATGGATTTCATATCTTCAATCTTAACTATAGATCAAAACACTTGAAGTTTGTGTCTGTTTTGTACACATACAACCCTTTTTATTGTGTGGCCTAGACAACACATTATAATACTTATTAATACATAATATTTGTATTAGGCATTGGACATAACCTAGAAATGATTTAAAGTGTACAAGAGGATGTGTGGAGATTATGTGCAAAGCGAGGTCACCCTATGCAATATTGAGTGTCCACAGATTGGGCCTCTTTGGTAGGGAAACTGGAACCAATCCACTGAGAATTTTGATGCATGAGTATGTGTCTTATAGCATTCCTCTCTTGCCTTGTAAGCATTTTTATTGGATTAAAGTTTTTGACACTTTCATATATACTGTGCTGAGATTAAGTTCACTCACCCTCCTCTCTCCTCTCACTCCCCCTTCCCCTCATTTCAGCTAGTCCCCACTTTATCCTTAAGTCCCTCTTTTTCTGTGCAGGCAATCACAGCTGCTGTGTGTCCATGATCACAACAACCCTGGAGCATCTAGAAGGCACCACCCCACTGCCCTCCTTGCCATCCTTCAGCTCCTTCCACCTCTGCAGTGTTCTGTGGGCCTCTGAGGGGGTGACTGAGGCTGAGACCTACACTAGTCTTTGAGTATTAACATAAAGTTTAAAGGACAATTCAACCACATGTCCACTTGGCAAACATCAGCAGTGAATCCTCACATAGCCCAGATATGGACTTTTGACTAGTTCTTCAGTGCTGTGCATGCACCCCTCCTGTGGAGTGTGCCTCAGATTCCTCCCGCTGAGTGGTGAACGATCTGGTGACCCCCAAGGCAGTCCTGTCACCATTGCGCCATTTGCCAGACAGTTCAGTATTTCCTTGATAATTAAGAATGTCAAAGACTTTTAAAATGTTATTTGCATTTCATAGTCATTCATAGTTCATCTTTTGAGAACTCTGTTCAATTTCACAGCCTATTTTTAAATTGATATTTATTTTCTTTTACAGAATTATTTACTATTAGTGAGAGACATGCACACCACAGCACACACATGGAAGTCAAAGAACAACTTCTGTGAATCCATGTTCCTTCCGCCATGGAGTTTCAGGGATTGGACTCAGGCTAACAGGGTCACATGAAAGCACTTCTATCAGAAGCTGCTCACTCACCTCCTCTATCTGCTTCTCGGTGTTGAAGTTTTTTTTAAAGCTCCTTGTACATTCTGGATATTAGCTCTCTGTTGGGCACAGGTTTTCTTCCATTCTGTGGGCTCTTTCATCTTTGAGTTGACTGTTTCTCCTATCGTAACTGATAATTTTGCTGACTTTACTGGTCTCAGTTGGCACCTGTGCCCTCTGTGGAGAAATTCAAAAGCAGCATTCCAAGCCTTTCTGGCTTTTAAGGTTTCCATTGAGAAGTAAGTAGTTACTCGGATGGCTCTGTATGCGACTTTTTGTTTGTATATGGTTTGATGTTTCCTGATGCTTACAATACCTTTTCTTTGTTCTACATATTTAATGTCTTACTACAATATGACAGAGGATGTTTCATTTCTGATACTGTCTATTTGGTGTTCTGTATGTCTCTTATACGTGGATGTGCATCTCTTTTACTAGGTTTGGGTTATTTTCTTCTTTGATTTTATTGAAAATGTTTTCTGTGCCTTTAGCATAGAATTCCTCTCTTTCTTCAGTGCCCACAAGTCAAAAGTTTGATTATTTTCCTGGTATTCCAAAGATCTCATGTGTTATTTACAGCATCTTTTTTAAAAAAAAATCATTTTCTTTGATTAATGATCCCATTCCTCTCATCACTCTCAATGCCAATATACTATCTTCTGCATAACCCACTCTAGGAGTGAGGCCTTCCTCTGAGTCTTTCAATTTTGTTAGATTTTTTTTCATATTTCCAGCTTCATTTACATTTGTATTTCTCCCATGTTTCTCTTTCTTGATTTCAATTTTCCTGAACTGTCTTTCTTCTTTTCTTTTTTATTTATTTGTTTATTTATTTTAATTTATTTACATTTCAAGTGTTATCCCCTTTCCAGGTTTTGCCCCCTCCTGGAAACCCCCATCCCATGCCCCCTTCTCCTGCTTCTATGAGGGTGTTCCTCCACCCACCCACCTATTCTCGCCTCCCTGTCCTTGATTCCCCTACATTGGGGCATCTATCAAGCCTTCATAGGACCAAGAACCTCTCCTCCCATTGATGCCTGACAAGGCCATCCTGTGCTACATATACAGCTGGAGCTATGTGTACTCCTTGGCTTAGTCCCTGGGAGCTCTGGGGAGTCTGGTTGGTTGATACTGTTGTTCTTCCTATGGGGGTTGTAAACCCCTTCAGCTTCTTCAGTCCTTTCTCTAACTCCTCCATTGGGGACCCCACACTTAGTGCAATGGTTGGATGCAAGCATCCACCTCTGTATTTGTAAGGATCTGGGAGGGCCTCTCAGGAGACAGCTATATCAGGCTCCTGTCAGCAAGCATTTCTTAGCATCTAGAATAGTTTTTGGCGATTGGTGAATGTACCTGGGATGAATCCCCAGGTGAGACAGTCTCTGGATGGCCTTTCCTTCAGTCTCTGCTCTGCACTTTGTCTCCATATTTCCTCCCGTGAGCATTTTGTTCCCTGTTCTAAGAAGGATTGAAGCACCGATACTTTGATCTTCCTTCTTGAGCTTCATGTGATCTGCAAATTGTATCTTGGGTATTTGGAGCATTTTGGGCTAATATCCACTTTTCAGTAAGTGCATACCAATGTGTGTTCTTTTGTGATTGGGTTACCTTACTCAGGATGATATTTTCTAGTTCCATCCATTTGACTAAGAATTTAATTGTGAAAATGTACGAAATTTTCTGTATCCATTCTTCTATCGAAGGACATCTGGTTTCTTTTGAGCTTCTGGCTATTATAAATAAGGCTGCTATGAAATAGAGGAGCATGTGTCTTTGTTATATGTTGGAGAATCTTTTGGGTATATGCCCAAGATTGGTATAGCTGGGCCCTCAGTTAATACTATGTCCAATTTTCTGAGGAACTGCCAGACTGATTTCCAGAGTGGTTGTCCCAGCTTGCAATCCTACCAGCAATAGAGGAATGTTCTTCTTTCTCCTCATCCTAGCCAGCATCTGCTGTCACCTGAGTTTTTTGATCTTAGCCATTCTGACTGGTATAAGGTGGAATCTCAGGGTTGTTTTGATTTGCACTTCCCTGATGACTAAGGTTGTTGAACATTTCTTTAGGTGCTTCTCTGCCCTTTAAGTTTCCTCTGTTGAGAATTCTTTGTTTAGCTCTGTTCCCCATTTTTAATTTGGTTCTCTGGAGTCTAACTTCTTGAGTTCTTTGTATATGTTGAATATTAGCCTTCTGTTGGATGTAGGATTAGTAAAGATCTTTTCCCAATCTGTTGGTTGCTATTTTGTCCTACTGACAGTGTCTTTTGCTTAAAGAAGCTTTGTAATTTTATGAGGTCCTATTTGTCAATGCTTGATCTTAGAGCATAAGCTATTGGTGTTCTGTTCAGGAAAATTTCCCCTGTGCCCATGTGTTCCAGATTTTTCTCCACTTTCTATTCTATTAGATTTAGTGTATCTGGTTTTATGTGGAGGTCCTTAATCTACTTGTACTTGAGCTTTGTACAGGGAGATCAGAATGGATCAATTTGCATTTTTCTATATGTTGACCGCCAGTTGAACCAATGCCATTTGTTGAAAATACTGTCTTTTTTCCACTGGATGGTTTTAGCTCCTTTGTCAAAAATCAAGTGACTGTAGGTGTGTGGGTTCATTTCTGGGTCTTCAATTCTATTCCATTGATCTACTTGCCTGTCTCTGTACCAATACCATGCAATTTTTAACACAATTGCTCTTTAGTACAGCATGAAGCCAGGGATGCTGATTCCCTGAGAAGTTCTTTTACTGTTGAGAATAGTTTTTGCTATCTTGGGTTTTTGTTATTCCAAATGAATTTGAGAATTGTTCTTCCTAATTGTATGAAGAATTGAGTTGGAATTTTGATGGGGACTGTATTGAATCTATAGATTGCTTTTGGCAAAATGGTCATTTTTACTATATTAATCCTGCAATCCACAATCAGGGGAGATCTTTCCCTCTTCTGAGGTCTTCTTCGATTTCTTTCTTCAGAGACTTGAACTTCTTGTCATACAGATCTTTCACTTGTTTGGTTAGAGTCATACCAAGATACTTTATATTGTTTGTGGCTATTGTGAAGGGTGTCATTTCCCTAATTTCTTTCTCAGACTGTTTATCCTTTGAGTATATTTTTCTTATTTTCATTAGGATATTTGTGTTCTCTTGGAGTTCCCTGGGGGATTTATTCTTCCCTTGTGGTTAGGTGTTTATTTGTGTCCCCTTCACACTCTCTGAATATATTTATACATTTAAAATAATTACTTGACTTGAGCTTAAATTATTCTCACTGGGGTCCTTACAATGGAATTGATGACCTTTGAGGCAGGCATTGCTGTCTGCCTCAGCATGGTGAACATTAATAAGTTAACCGAGAAGAAAGCTCAGTTTGGTTTTTCCTGTATTGATTCAGGGCTTTTGGTGCTATGGCGGTCTGTTCCAGACTCTTGCCATGTTCTAAGCTCTCTGGGTGCTTGTATCTCCACAAAGAGCTGACACTGTACACTCAACAGGTATTTGAATTGAGAGGACTGGTTTAAGGTGAAAACATCTTTTTCTTTATTCTCACTGAGAAAGGAGGCAGGACTTTTATATCACCAAACTCAGTAAGTGTAAAATTACTAAGATATATCTTAGGTGGATGGAGTCACTAGTTGTGATTAAAAAAAAAAAGATTGGGAAGTAACCAGAAGCCCTTCTGGTTATCCTTAGAAGATAATCTACAAGGGAGTGCTGCACAATGTAGAATTAGAAATGGAGATAGGTGGATGAACCGAAACCCACATGGACTAATTAAATTCAAGCTACTGGATGAAAAAGGTCAGCATCCTGACTGCCTCTCCGTCAAGGGGCCTGCAGACTGTGCCCTGCAGACTGTGCCCTGCTAAAAGACCACTGGTAGCTTTTAGATCAGCAACCACAAACAAGCCATTTATTGAAAAATTACTATATATATATAATGATATATGTCTTAAATACACCATGTCACCAAATCCTCTAAGCAACTCTGTAGTTAAAAATGACAAATGCTAGTTTACAGGTGAGATAAACAGAATTCTGTGTAGTTAATAACCTTTCCTCCTTTTACAGTGCCTACAGCAAAAAGAATAAGTGTGGTCATGTGATCTGAACTTCAGGTTCTGTGACTCTGCAGCCCAGAGGTAAGACAGCTGCTGTTTGATAATTAAACAAGGATGTCAAATGGACACGTTCGCAAAAGGCAAGTCTTTAAAAACTCGTTATGGCATGGGTAATATAGACCTGTGCTCCTAGTGCTTGGAAGGCTGAGATAGGAGAATTAATTGAACTCAGGAATCTACTAAAACATAGACAACAAAGGAAGTTAGCCTCAAAAAATTTTAAAGAGTGTCAGTGTGGAAACTGACACCAAAGGGTAGGAAACAGGAAGAGGGCTTTCAGCTCCACCATCTTGGAGATGATGGATGACACCAGGTAAACTACTTCTGGCTCTATGAACTCAACTTTAAAAAGGAGTGAAAATTTATTTTGATTTGGTAATAAAATGAGAAAATATGCATAAAATATCTTAGTAGCCACTCATAATGAAAAAATCATATATTATGACACCTAAAATAGTTTTATTTCCAATAACAAAAAACAGGTAAGCTAACAATCACTGAAGAGGGTTATAGAGATTTCTAAATGGTGCAAGGACAGGAACTCACATTACTGCTGAAGAGTACAGGTCTAGGTTGGAAGTTCTCAAATATTTATCTAACAAGAAGCAAAGTGATATCAACCTATTAACATTATTACTGAAATGCTTTTTTAAAAGTAAGCCAGGCATGTGGCATATGCCTGTAATCTCAGCACTCTGGAGAAGGGGGGACAGAAGACCAGCCCGTGCCTCACACTGAGATCTCAACAGCAAAGCCAAACAAAACAAAGAGCTCTCATCTTGTTGTTGGTGCTCCTGCTTTCATGAACACAGACATTTCCAGTTCTAAAAAAATTACCAGTTTGCTTTTCCCTTAAAACATACACATAGCAAAACAAACAAACAAGTAACAATAACAAAAACAACATCGGGGGCTAGGAAAATGGCTTAATGAATTGCTTTACAAGCATGAAACCCTGAATTCAATCCCAGAACAGGCATAAAAAAATGCTGGCCTAGTGCTACGTATACTGGAGAACCAAAGACAAGTGAAAACCTGGGGTTCATTAGACAGACAGCATAGCCTACTTGATGAGCTCCAGGCCAGTGACCCAGTCTTAAAAAAAAAAGTGGGACAGTCCCTGAGGAATGACACAACTGTTGTCCTCTGGCCACATATGCATACACATTCACATTCACGTACATGAACACAAACAAGAATATACACACATGTACACATAAACATGCCAGAGACCAAATCTGCAAAAGGGAAAAGCCTATGCCTTTTCTGGACTCTCTTTGCCCCTGGGCCCAAGCACCCCCTGTGCAAGTCAGGACTGAGTAAA
>JADRCD010168548.1:0-11627 GCA_019843815.1 Montemys delectorum | reverse complement strand
TTCTTCTTCTTCTTCTTCTTCTTCTTCTTCTTCTTCTTCTTCTTCTTCTTCTTCTTCTTCTTCTTCTTCTTCTTCTTCTTCTTCTTCTCCTTCTCCTCCTTCTCCTCCTTTTCCTTCTCTTCCTCCTCTTCCTCCCCCTCCTCCTCCTCCCCCTCCTGCTGCTCCTCCTCCTCCCTCTTCCTCTTCCTCTCCCCTTTCCCCTTCTTCCTCCTCCTCCTCCTTCTTCATTTTAATTATTTTTACTTGGGACCTGTTGAGTTGGTTTAGAGTTGCCTAAAGTTTGAGAAATTTGGGCTTACAAATAGTAAAAATTCATTTTCTGTTTTATCTCTTTGTTTAGGGCTTTAAAAAGTAACAACACATTTATTTTTTAATATTTCTATTTGTACTTTGACAATGTTATGCATGCATATGTTTGGATACTACTGACCATTCTTTAGTCTTCTTTTATCCCCTTCAGATCTCCTCTATTTCTACTCCCTCTACTTCTTTTCAAAAGTTCTCTTACATTCGTAACTTCCCCTCCCTTTATGACCCACTGATTCTATTCATGGTTGTTTCCATGAGCATGGGATGATGTTATTTGCTGGAATATTTGAAACTTACCAGAAGCTATACCACACAGATGAAGATTCAGTCTCCCCTCTTCCAGCAGCTGTGAATTGCCTGTAGCTCCTCAGGAAAGGATGGGCTCTTGAGTCCCTCCTTGACCATGATGGAATGTTGACAAGCCCAACCTTCTGTGCTTCTTATGCGGCTAACCACACCTGCTATTACTTAGGTTGCTCACTTTTATTTTATTTCACTACTTTTTTTCCTGTGGAATTTGACTTTTCCATCAGCCTCATGAAGTATATGTATCATCTCCCATATTGTCTCTTACATCTATAGAATTTTATGTGGGTCTTTTTATACATTCTATATCTCAACTTAGTCCTACTAATCCTTCATTTCTCGGCATGAACATATGGAATAAAGTCACAATCATTCTATTAGCTTTATCTCCTAATTCTAGCATCTGTGTCAGATATGAAAAATTTGAATTTTCCCTTTATTACATCATAATTTTCTAACATTTCCCTATGCTTGAAATTTTTCGTTTGACTGCTAGACATAATGAATTGTACACTAGTGTGTTCTGAGTTTTTTGTGTTCCTATAAATAGTTTTGAACTTTGTTTCAGCGTACAATATGTTCACATGAAAACAATTTAAGATTCCAAGGTGTTTTTTCTCCCCACAATTTCAGGCATGTATAAAATATATTTTGAGCAGAATCATCTCCATTACTTTATTTTTTTTTTCTTCCCTTGTTGAGTCACTTTTCTTTCCAACTAGTCCAGTCATACTTCCATGTCTTTTGTAGGTCTGACTCAGTGAGTTAAATTAGAGTTCCTTGAATCAACTTGGAGTTTGGCCAACTTAGAGTGGCTATTCCTAAGCCACTCTATTGTTCCTGGGAAACACCTTATTGTTCCTGGGAAACCCATTATCTACCAGTTGCTCTTCACTTAAATATAAGGCTAAATGAATCCCTTACTATTTGTGATGGAATGCTGATGGGCCTGCCTACTGTAGTATAGGTCCCATGAAGATATATGTGTATATGTGTATATGTGTATATATATACACACACATACATATATACATATACATATACCTCTGTCCAGTGCTTGACTGTATCTGTTTCTGTCTGTCAGCTGCTAGTAGAGCTTCTCAAAGTAAGAGGGGACCTCTTTGTACATTGTCAGAGTTTTCCCCCTTTGAAACTGGCTTCTACATGATAGTCTATCATATGAATTCTCACCATCATGATCCTCCTGGTCTCTCAGGATATCCACCAAGGCTATCTGTGTTCCCTTCCCTGCATGATGACCAGTGGACCCTGATTTTGATTTCTCTCTTTTACACTGCACTTCTGCATACCCTATCTACTTCATTTATGAATATTGGAGAACCCCAGAGACCACTCCTCTTTTCTTTCATTATTCATTTATTTACTATTATCATTTTATCTCATTTATATGCTAATGACTCCAATTTACATTTTTAGCTTAGGCATTTTATCAAAAACACACTTAACATGTTGAATATTTGGCTTTCCTATATATCTTAAGCCTGGTACTTTAAAATAACACATCCTAATCTGAGTCATGATGCCTTCCTCAGAATAGTCCTTCCCATTAAATTTTCTCAATGCCAGTTGGCAGTTTGACCAACATTCTATTTCCTGAGGCTCAAACCTATGGAAAATTGTGACATCAAAATATCTTTCATAATCTCCTAGGAATATAATTCAGATTTCCTGATATACACAAGGTCATAGATTCTATCCCAACCATTACAAGAGCAGAGAATGAAACTTAAAGATTCCCTTTACACTCTTTGTAAATCTCTCAACCATTCTTCTAATTTCATCTTCAAAATATATTTTTGTGCTCTGTTTGAAATCGAATATATTATATTTATACTTAAGTCTATATATCTATAGTTTTATCTATATAAAGAACATATCTAGACCATATCCATCCCCACTGTTCCCATCCCATTTTCTAAGGTATATCTAATAGGTCCCCTCCTCTTCATGTCACACAACCTTTTCCTCCTCCTCCTTCTCCTCCTCCTCCCCCTCTTTCTCCTCCTCCTCCCCCTCTTCCTCCTCCTCCTCCTCCTCCTCCTCCTCCTCTTCCTCCTCCTCCTCCTCCTCCTCCTCCTCCTCCATTTTTTCCTCCTCCTCCTTCTCCTGTTCTTAAACAGTAAGTTTAATAGTGTTGCACACTGGACCACTGACTAAATCTTGTTGACTGGATCTTATGAAGCTTTTGTGTCAGTCACTGTAGCTGCACTGAGTTCATGAATACAACAGCCATGTCATGTCCAGAAGACCACATTTCATAGCATTCTTCCTCACCCTGTATCTCTTACATTCTTTCTGACTCCTCTTTACTTGAGCCTTAGGGATAAGGTGTGACCTGGATGTCCCAATTAGGGTTGAGCCCTCAATAGTTCCTCATTCTCAACACTTAGTATTATTTTACTATACTTTCAACAAAGCTTTGAAAATTAGTTAGGTTTAGATCTACAGAAATGCTAGAAATGTTGCAAAGATAGTTCAGAGTGTTGTCTTTATGTCACTTGTCTGGGTTCAGTTTCTCTCAGTATTGTCATTCACTTGTATTTGTGTGAAATCAAAGATACCACCTAGGGTTCTACATTGTTATTTAATGGAGCACTACATTTTCTTTGGTATCCACTAGCTTTTATGCTAACATTTTGTTTGTGTTATAGAGCAGAATGATGACTACCACACTGCTTCCCCTAGTAACCACTGGGCTGCTGCATTTTCCCAGTCACTTTTCACTCATTGTTTGAATGGTTCTGAAGAGGACTGGTAAGATATTATATAGAGCATTCCCCAAAGGTGGGTCGTTTAATATGTTTCTTGTAAATAAAGTGGGTATCATTTATGTCCTGGACCATCTACTGTCAGAACCTACTTGTCTTTGGGGGTTGGAGATGAGGTGGCAAGGAATCAATGACTCAGACTTTGGGAGCAGGAGAAAATGCGTTAGCAAATCTGTGTGAACACTGTTGCAAGTTCATTTAATAATCTAACAGGGCATTCTTTATACTCTCCACCCATGTCCCATTGGTCCCAAACAAGCAAGCATCTCTCCAAAGCAGCAGTTCCCAATTGGCTGGCATTGTCTGCATCATCACATTCTTGGTCTTTCAGGCAGTCTTCAGTTAGGTCATCCTGTAGGAGTTACCATTGCAACTTCAAGGCTCCCAACATTTTTGTAGAGGCAGCCACGGTTATTTTTCTTACAAGTGGGCTTATGGATTTGGGAGAATATATTAGAATGTGATCTTCATCTCCTAAGTCAGGAGGAACCTAATTTCTGTATGATACCCCTGATAATATTAACCACACTCATTGCCAAGGTCAGTGGCTGGAGAGTTTCTTTTTACTCTTCATATATTCGACTTTCTGGGAGCAAGCTGATACATTTTATTTCCACTAAAAATTTAGAGATCATTTACATCTTTCTCCAAGGAAGTTTTATCCATTGTACATATTGACTTTTAAACTACCTATATTGCTATGAAACATGTGTATTTATCTCATGCTTTAGTTTATAATTCATTTATAAAATGTACTCTGCTCTTCAACTTATTTGATCTCAGTCCTAAGAGGTGCCTTGTTCTTTGTTCCCTGTGCCCTTTGACATAACCCCATACTTTTTTTAACCACTTCTTCAAACATTTTCTTTTCAAAGAGTGAAAAAAAAAGTAATAACTGAAGATTATTTAGCTTTTTAACACTGTGCCCTTCATGAAAACAACACATTTGTCATTGGCTTCAATTACTGCTGTAGCAGCATGCCTTAGAGACTGCTGTTTAATTGAGTTAGGATGCTCTGGTAAAGTGTTCTTCTTAAGTCCAGCTCAAGGCTGGCTGGTGCTTTGGAATTCCCCAAACTATATAACCCCCTTGATTTCCTCATTCCATCAGAGACGCCAGTGATATTTACCACAAAACAAGGAAATGTATACAAATATGCCCTATCTTAAGTTGATATCTGTGGTGACTTCTATAACTACATTTACAAAATTTAGTTGTATCATTCTTTAAGCGAAATGTGGCCAAATATATTTGCATATATTCCATCAGATATGATTGGTAGAGGATGTGTTTGTTTGTTTTAAAAACATGTGTCATTGGAACTCCAAAGAGAATTAGATGGCAAAGGCCAAATTTTAGGTGTCTTTTATATTTTTGCCCCTTAAGTGTTATCATAATCTGGAATATATAAATATGCACAAAGTGAAAATACAAGTTATATACTGCTTAGTTACGATAATATGGATTTATATATATATATATGTATATATGTATATGTGTGCATATATGTATATATATGTACATTCCTTATATTATATATATGTGTGTGTGTGTGATGTGTGTATATATATATATATATATATATATATATATATATATGTGTGTGTGTAGGTGTGTGTATGCAAATATATGTGGAATTTTATATAAATGAATTATAAGTAATATATATGTATATATAATTAGAGAATGTAGCATAACATTTACAATTAAAATAAGTTCACTCAACTCATAGAAAGAAGTCAGGGACCCCCACCATGGTCGAATTAGGGAGAGTCTTAGAGAAATCATGGGCGACTCATAGGAAGAACAGCAATCTCAACTAACCTAGACCCTAGCAATCTCTCAGACACTGAGCCACCAACCAGGCAGCATGCACCAGGTGATATGAGGCCCCCGAAACACATACGGCAGAGGACTGCCTGGTCTAGCCTCAGGGAGAGAAGATGCACCTAACACTCAAGAGACTTGAGGACCCAGGGATTGAGGAAGCCTGACTGGGTCAGGGGGCAGGGGGGCATCCTCTTGGAGACTGGGAACAAGGAGGAAGCATGGGATAAGGAATTGTCGGAAGGTCAGAGGGTGAACCTAGAGGAGGATAATAACTGGAATATAAAAAAAGATTAAAGATAATGAAAAAAAGCTTTCACAAGATATAAAAGTAAGAAAAAGAAAAAAAAAGATTAAAGTAAGTTGAGAAATCAGAATAGACTGTGGCTATTAAAGCCTATTTACTTTTTTTTTTTTAAGCTTGCAGGTTTTCCAGTAAAATGTGTAATTGCCTGTTTTGATATCACAGTAAGTGTTCAGAATAAACTTTTGTCCCATATCACTTTCATTTAGTCAAATGTTTTGGTTAATATTAACATTAACAAATTCCAGATGTCAATAATTAGGTTTAATCCAACTGAACATTTAGCCAGGCACTTTCCTTAGACTGAGAATAAGAAGACTTCCCATAAACATGCGTATTGGCTTTTGTGACTATCTTAGGATAAAATAGTTGTGTTTAGTGACTAAACATATCATTACACAGATGCTTGAGCCCTTTTTGCAGCTGTTCATGACAGTTTGTTTCTCTATAGACCCCGGCTTGTCTTTCTGTCCTGTGGGGGGGCATTTGGGGGAAAAGATCCTGACAAGGGGTTCTGGCTGATTTTGTAATGTGTCTGCAAAACGCTAAACATGCATTGTAATGAGGTCAGATTTCCTTTCTGAGCAAGGTCATGCTCCAGGGTTGGTAGAACTCCAAGGAGAAGCAAGTGCTGACAGAAACAGCTACAAGGTGGTGACTCCTTAGGTGGCAGTCTGTCCTCCCTGAAGAGCAGAAAGCCTGAAATCAGTGGCCAGGTTCAAGTTGCCTTTTAAAGCTGAATTGCACCATATCCTCTTCTGACTGCTAGAAATTCTACTGCGGAGGTGTCCAGGGGTCAGGTGGCAAAAACCATGTGTTTAGATTCTTTAAGAAAGCAGGGTTATTTTCTTTTGTCTTTATATAACAGACCAACTCGTGTTCTGTGTGTTTATTTTGCTTTACTCATGATTTCAATGTGTTGATCTAAACTTGCTATGTGGGCACATATGGTGCAGAAAATATTTATTCTGCTTGAAAACTCTCCCCTTCTCTGCATATGAAAGTTTCTTCTGGTGGCTTTTGATGAAATCTTCACTTAGTCTCCAGAGCTTCACAGACCTCGAAATAGCCAGGAGAAGCTTTAAAATTAAAACAGTAGCCAAACCATGAATTTAATGAACAGCATGCTTACTCTTTCTTAAGGAAAACACTAATCAGGATCCAAAGAACTGACTTGCTAATGAGTTAATCTCTTCTGTAAAGTCCTGTTTTGTTTCATATAAAGGGTACTTTTCTACAGCAAAAACAATGACGACATTACAATGAAAATGTAGCTATCAACATTAAGCCCACTAATGTCCAAAGAACATACTGGAATGTATCAGGAAACTACTCATATGGTTTCATCCATATCAGTTATGAAAAATTAGAATCATCTCTTTGCTCAACCTCAGCAGAGAACTTGCAGAGGTCTGACACCAAACTGAAAAAAAAAAAAAAAAGAATTGACTCTACCAGGCAATGATCATATTTTCACTTTAAATATTTTTTATTTCCCAGGTACATCAGTCTTTGTTTGCAATGTGACTTTGCTTTTCTTAAAATGCATGAAGAATGTCAGGTGTGACTGAGCTTAGGATTTACAAAAAGCAAAGGACTCTGAGTAAATTCATCTTAAGGTCCATTAGTTCAGTCAGAAAAGGATATGATATGTTTGACATTTACTCAGTACCTGTAGTGCATGGTGTGGAAAGGAAGAGAAAATCTATATCCTTACAGACACAGGTGCACACAGGCGGACACACAGACAGACACACAGACACACATGGTCCAAAACGCTTCCATGAGCGTCTGATAATCTTTATCAGCTCCAAATAGAAATGAAAGGTCCAATTTCCCAAGAATGGGATAATGATGTGTACCATCATCCTCTTGCAATATTGTCTGAACCTTGTGAATAGCTTCATTTGTACCCCCTACAAATCCTCCCACCAATTAATTTCCACACTCAAACCAGTGCCAACCATAAACTCAGGTTACAAAATTATATGATCTGCAAACGCAGTTGGCTCTTCTTCCTAGAACAATACTGTGCTGTACATAGTGTTAATTGTCTCTGATGACAGGGATAATTTTAGAGAGAACTTGGCTGACTTTTCCAGTCTCCATATTTGTACTTCTCTGTAACACATTCCGGACAAAGCCAGGCATAGACACCCAATTCTCCTGCAAACTAACTCACTATCCTAAGGTCATTTGCCTTATAGAGAATCCTAGGTCCCTTTTTATAAACAAGTCAGAAAACATGAAGCAAGGTTGAGCTTGCCTTGTGTGAGCTCAATTATCCATTTCTTCAGTCACCTTGTATGGATTTGAGATATACAGATTTTGAAAAAAATAACTTGACTGATATAAGAAATAATCACAACTACTTGGGTTGGGTAGACAAAATAAAATTATGTGTGTATAGGGAGACACATTATCACATTAAAGTGTTCTGAATCATTACCTCCATCCTCACAGTATCTGTATCCAGCACATATTCAGTGACGCCCACACTTCTATACATTCTTGTGTTTCTTACCAGAATCTCTCCTTAAAGAAACCTCACCCTAATTTTTTTTTGTACTTGGAAAAATTTTTCTTTCACCCCAGATCACTGTAGACAGGACTTCATCATAAAAGCTTTGGGTTTTTATTTTACTGCCTAGCAATGCAAATTTAGTTCCTGTGGCTGTTTCCTGGCAAAAGACTGAGCTTTACAGCTGGTGACTCTTGTGTTACAAACATATCGCAGGATGTAGGCCTTGTCTTCTACATTTATGTGCCTTTGAATGTATGTAAAGTAGACCTGATCTAGAAGCTACTACCACAATACCTGATAGTCAAAACCTACACAGCAGACACAGATCAAACTTGTTTTAGCTAATAAAAAATCAGGAATTTCTTTTTAAATTTTTTTCATACACTATGTGTGGGTCATATTCTTTTCCCCAACTTGACGCAAATCTTTCCTTTCTACTTATCCAACTTCACATTCTGTCTCTCTTTTTCTTAAAGAAAAAGTCTAAACCAACCCAAGCCAAAAGAAAAGATAAGCAAAAGGAAATGTAAAAGAAAACTAAAAAAAACATGAATTTCTTTTTTGTATTGGCTAACAATTCCTGGACATACTGTAATTATCTTACTAAAAGAACAGGTCAATAAAATGACTTCTAATGCCATGCTCATGAACCCATAAGTCAGTGGCTCCTTCAACCCACATCAAAGGAAGGTCTTCTTGCAGTAGATGCTAATTAACAGTCAGTCTCACAACTGGCCAGTGCGCAGAGAGTAAGAGACTTGGGAGCATCTAGTCCTAAATGGCACGCCTTTATCAAAGTCCTCCCCTCAAGGCTTAGGGATCTACGAAGAAGAGAAGGCAGAACGATTGCATGATTCAGAGGTGATGGATGACTCCAAGGGAATAACATTTTCCAGACAGAACCAGGCTGATCCTCATATGAACTCACAGAGACTGTGACAGCACACACAGGACCTGTTCAAGGTAAAATCAGGAATCTCAATGATAAATGTGCTGGAGTCAAAAAGGACTTCAGATGTCATTTAGTTCCATCCATTTAATTGATAAATGAATAAATTGCACCCTGTGCTGCAAATGACTAATTTATTTTGCTCTAGTAGGTAAGGGAAGAACACCTTGGATTAGTATTTGATTCCCATGTATCCATCCTTTCCCAGCATCAGGCTGTCTTCCAAGCTGTTGAAATGAAAAGCTGTTCTATTTCACTATCCCGCTAGGAAAACATTGAGTCTATGAAATCCTGACCTTGGGCAGCATCCCTGGGGAGAGACCTCCATTTCCTTTCAGTGTGTTGGATGACTGTGCCTCTAAGGAAATCGAGCAGTCTCTTCATCCAGTTTTGGCTCTCAGGTTAAATCAATCTCTTGTTGTACTTCTCTGTTTGAAGAACACAGAGTTCTCTACAGGTACTAATTAGGCCTCATGACACTGCCCTGTGGAAATGCTCTTTTTATTAGGACTAAAGGAGTACGAAAAGTATTTAAAGTGTTCAAGGGGATGTTAGGAAAAAGCTGGGCTCTCAGCACTGCCTGGGATAGTGTGAGGAGACTGGAAAGAGGCTGAGCTACACAGCACTTCTTCAGAAAACAATCTACTGAGCCAATTGGGCCCCTTTCTCTTTTTCCAATGTAGCTTTACAATCAATGTACACTTCTTCAGCTTCTCTTTTTTTTTTTTTCCTCTTATAGTTACACCTTTAATAGCCTAATGACAATCTTTGATAGTGGTCTGTTTTAGGACATAAACTGCAGTGCCTTGGATGGGTGGCCATCATTTAGACAATTTTATTTTTTGTTCTGCCTAGAATACTACAGTGTAGGGTAACTGTATTTCTCTTGGCTCTTTCATGTTTATTTATCAGCTTGAGTCTACACTAAGCTCAATTTAGTCCTTCTGCCAGGAATTTAACTCATATTCACTGGAGTTTTTGTTTTGTGTGTTTTATTTTGCTACCCAATTCACAGCATGCCTTTGAGGAGAGGGGCTATCTCATGCAATTAAGATCAGCTGTAAAGAACCCACTACTGTGCTAGTTGTTGCTTAAATGGTCATTTGTTGGTCTCTCTGCATCTCATGAACAGAGTGGATGGGTTGTTCTGAAACTCCTTTGGAATTCATCCTCTCCAAACCAACTCCACCAGCTCCATCTAGTAAGCATTATTATGTTCCATGTCTCTGTGTCTAACTTTTAAGATTCTACAGATAAGTAAGGTCATGTATTACTTATCATTTAGCATCAAGACTGTTTCCATTTGTCCTTGTCCTTCAAAAATGAATGGACAACAACAACAAAAAATGAATGGACAAGGATGTGTTATGCATGTATAGTGAATGTTATATGCTGTTGAATTGGAGGACATTTGGATATTATGAGGACATTTATTTCCTAGAAGAATCCTCTGCCATTTCCAAGATTCATAAAAAAATTTCCAGTCATATTAATGCTCAACCAAGCTCCTATTGAATTATATAGTTAGCTTTGGTCATCATTTCTTTACTTCTTATCATTCTGAAACATATTTTTTGTGTATGGTGTGTGTGTGTGTGTGTGTGTGTGTGTGATGTATGTGAATGTTTTGTGTTAAAATGGCCACATAGGATGTGGTACATGTGTAGAGGTCAGTGGAAAACCTTAGGGGTTGGATCTTGCCTTTCATTTTGTTTGAGATAGGATGTCTTTTTTGTTCTCTATTGTGTATGCCAGGCTACCTGGCCCATGAGCTTACTTATCCTTCTGTCTCTACATTTCATTCATCACAGCAACACTGAGATCTCAGGGTTATTGTCTAATAGATATAGAATTTAGTTTTTTTTAAGATGAAAAGGTTATAAATATTAGTTACATCTAGATTTCAAATAAGTTCATATGTTGAAGGATAGGTTATTTTCTTGTTTTTTTGTTTGTTTGTTTGTTTTTGTTTTTCAAGTTTGTTTTTGTATACAGGGTTTCTCTGTATAGCCCTGGCTGTCCTGGAACTCACTCTGTAGACCAGGCTGGCCTTGAACTTAGAAATCTACCTGCCTCTGCCTCCCAAGTGCTGGGATTAAAGGCATGCACCACCACCGCCCAGCTTATTTTCTTGTTTATTAAAGGAAATTTTTGGCATATTTTCTAGTTGACTTATAATTTCTACAATGACTCACAATTCATTTGCCTGTCCATTAGGATCATTATGGCACTTTGTCCTTTTACCCTAAAAGCTTAATATGGAAGGAGGAAGTCTCACAGGGTCTCACTTCAAAAAAAAAAAAATAACTACAAGTAACTGCAGGTAGAAAGAAAACTATCCTCTCAAGGAATGAGCACCATTATTGGCTTTGCAATATAGACTAGTCAGCCTTGAAATCGTACATATATAGACAACAAAAGTGGACTCAGCATGTTGTATTTGTATATGTTTATTCATATGTGTATATTTGTACATATATGTGTGTGTATGCAGCAATAATAAACGAGAAAAACATGCTATCACCTTGAAAGTAGGGAGAAACATTAGAGAGGTTCAAGGGATGGTAAGTGAGATGAAATGGTGAAAGGAAAGAGAGGAAGAAAAGTAGTGTAACTGT
>JADRCD010168547.1:12368-28564 GCA_019843815.1 Montemys delectorum | reverse complement strand
TTAGTCTCACTGTGTCCTTGTTTAATTTCTGTTTCCATGATCTGTCCATTGCAGAGAGTGGGGTGTTGAAATCACCCACTACTATTGTGTGCACTGTAATGTGTGCTTTCAGCTTTAGTAAAGTTTCTTTTATGAATGTAGATGCCCTTGCATTTGGAGCATAGAGGTTCAGAATTGAGAGTTCATCTTGGTAGATGATACCTTTGATGAATATGAAGTGTCCCTCCTTATCTTTTTTGGGATCATTAGGGAGGCATGGGGAAAATGAAAATAAAATTATGAGAGGCGGGACCAGCTGGAAGCCACAGGCTCAGGAGTCACAGGGGAATCCCAGGGCATCAGGGTCAGGATCCTCTCAGCTTCTGAGTGACAGAGCTGGATCAGTGACCATGGCTGCCCCCTCCCTGCTAGTGGAGGGCCTGCCTCCAGGGTGGGCTTCAGACCAAGGACTCAGGCGGGACCAGCCATTTTCTCTCCAGTGACTTTCAAAGGCGGAACCAGCTGGGAGCCATGGGCCTCAGGAGTCAAAGGGGGGTTGCAGGGTGGCAAGGACAGGATAAGCTCTAGTCAGAGACACCAAGAACGCCTAACACCAGAGATCAAGAGATGGCAAAAGGCAAAAGCAAGTATCCAACCAACAGAAACCAAGACTGTTTGGCTTCACCAGAACCCAGTACTCCCACCACAGCAAGCCCTGGATATCCCAAAACACTGGAAAAGCAAGATTTGGATCTAAAAACATATCTCACAATGCTGATAGAGGAACTTAAGAAGGACATGAATAACTCCCTTAAAGAAATACAGGAGAACACAGACAAAGAGGTATAAGCCCTTAAAGAGGAAACAAAAAATCCTATAAAGAATTACAGCAGATCACAAGTAAACAAGTAGAAGCCCTTAAAGAGCAAACCCAAAAATCCCTTAAGGAATTGCAGGAAAACACAAACAAACAGGTGAAGGAATTGAGTGAAACCATTCAGGACCTAAAAATGGAAGTAGAAACAAAAAATAAATCACAAAAAGAGACAACCCTGGAGTTAGAAATCTTAGGAAAGAAGTCAGGAAACATAGATGCAATCATCACCAACAGAATACAAGAGATAGAACAGAGAATCTCAGGGGCAGAATATAACATAGACAACATTGACAGAACAGTCAAAAAAGGGCAAAATGCAAAAAGACCATAACCCAAAACATCCAGGAAATCCAGGACACAATGAGAAGACCAAACCTAAGGATAATATATATATAGAAGAAAGTGAAGACCTCCAACTTAAAGGGCCAGTAAATATCTTCAACAAAATTATAGAAGAAAACTTCCCTAACCTAAAGAAAGAGTTGCCCATGAACATACAAGAAGTCTATAGAACTTCAAATAGACTGGACCAGAAAAGAAATTCCTCCCGCCACATAATAGTCAAAACACCAAATGCACAAAACAAACAAAGAATACTAAAAGCAGTAAGGGAAAAAGGTCAAGTAACATATAAAGGTGGGCCTATCAGAATTACACCAGACTTCTCACCAGAGACTATGAAAGCTAGAAGATCCTGGGCAGATGTCATACAGACCATAAGAGAACACAAATGCCAGCCTAGACTACTATACCCAGCAAAACTCTCAATCACCATAGATGAAGAAACCAAAGTATTCCATGACAAAACCAAATTCATAGAATATGTTTCCACAAATCCAGCCCTTCAAAGGGTATTAAATGGAAAATTCCAACACAAGGAGGGGAACTACATCCCTGAAAAAGATAAAATGTAATCTCCCAACAAAACTAAAAGAAGATAGAGACATGAACGGAATACCAACTCTAAATACAAAACTAACAGGAAGCAACAATTACTTTTTCTCAATATCTATTAACATCAATGGACTCAATTCACCAATAAAAAGACATAGATTATCAGATTGGGTACATAAACTGGACCCAATATTTTGCTGCCTACAGGAAACCCACCTCAGTGACAAAGACAGACACTACCTCAGAATAAAAGGCTGGAAAACAATTCTCCAATCCAATGGTCCCAATAAAAAAGCTGGAGTAGCCATTCTAATATCGAATAAAATCAACTTTCACCCTAAAGTGCGACTCCCCTGCAATTCCTGAGGCCTGTGGCTTCTGGCCTGGCCTGCCTTAGAAAGTCACCATAGAGAGTATGGTGGATCTCACCTGAGTCCTTGGTCTGAAGCCTACCCTGGAGCAGGCCCTCCACTAGCAGGGAGGGGGCAGACATGGTCGCTGATCCAGCTCTGTCACTCGGAAGCTGAGAGGATCCTGACCCTGATGCCCTGGGATTCCCCTGTGACTCCTGAGCCTGTGGCTTCTGGCTGGTCCCACCTCTCGTAATTTTATTTACATTTTCCCCATGCCTATAGGTTTAGATCTTTCTTGATTTTCGCCTGTCTTTCTAGAGCTATGCTAATGCACTCAATAATGCCTCTTAACTTCTTTCCTCCTGCAAAATAAACTTATATTCCCTCTCACTTTGAGTTTACTTCATTGCCCTCTGGAAAAAAATGCAGAATTATTGGCCTATTGAATAATATCCTTGATTAAATAAAACATAAATGGTCCCCCCAAATAAAATATTTTTGGAAACTCATAAATACAGATATAACATGTCAGTGAACTCTAAGTGTCTGATGGAGCACTTTTTCAGAGACTCAGGTGTGGCATATGCAATATGAAGTGCAGATTACACTGACAGAGTCTTCCCCAAATTCATAAGCTTTACAGAGGAAAGTGTATGTTGTTTTCTGTTTTTCTCCCAAAACAATTAGTTCATGTCTACTGAGTAAGTACATTTATATCTGTGTCCTTTATAGGATCAAGTCACAACTTCTTGTCAACCTCAATACCTCAGATACCAAAATATGCAAATCTCTTATTTCTATTTCATATATACATAATGCATATAGTGTCTAAGATGCTTCTTCCCAAAAAGTAGAGCATGAGCATGCACACATGTACATTTTGTGACTTGTTTGAGAGTATAATGGAAAGTTCCATGGGAAAGCCAACTATTATCTTTACAATAAGCTCCTTTAAGGCAAAAGAATAAATAAATACTACTTACAATAGAATATATATATATATATATGTATACATACATGTATGTATACATACATATATATGCAAATACATACACACTCACAAACAGACACATTTTTCCTATTGTCATAGGCAGTTTTCTCAATTTAAATCAAAGACACACCTGCAAAGAGGGATCTTAATTGTGGAATTGCTCCACCAAATTGAACATTTCACTGGGGACATTTTCTTCTTAATTGATGGTTGGTGGAGGACTTATACCTTGTGTGCAGGGCCATCCCTATGACAGTGAGCCCGAGCTATTTAGGAAACATACCAGAAAGGCCAGAAAAAGCATGCCAATGAGCAGTTTTCCTTCATGCTTTCTGTTTCAAGCTCCTGGCTTGAGTTTAAGCTTCTCCAGTGATGACTTGTGGCCTCTCAGATAAGCAATGAAACATACTCTTTTCCTCCCCTAGTTGCTTTTAGTACTAATGTTTGTCAGAGCAACAGAAAAGCAAACTGTGACACTTGTTTAGAATTTAAAAGTAGAGTCCTATGTAGTTTTTATACAAATGCATTTTTAGATTAAAATGTGGATTACATAGCTTTCTCTAAGCTTTAAAAATATAAAAATTAGGGAAAGTCTATATTTTATAGCTTAGGTATAATTATGTTTTTCTTTCTTAAAAAATAATTTATTCTTCTCTCATACATTACATTCTGATAGCAGTTTCCCTCCCCTCTCTCCTCCCATTCCCTCCCGTACTCTACCCATGCCTCCCACCCCTGTTCCAAGCCTCATCCAACACATTGTTTTAAGGCTAGGCTCATCCCCTCATATTAAGGCTGGACAAGGCAACCCAGTGGGCAGAAAAAAGCCCCAAAAGCAGGCAAAGAAATCAGAGACATCCTCTGCTTCTTGTAGGAGTCCTAAAAGAAGACCAAGTTACACAACCATGATGTATGTATGTGCAGAGGGCCTAGGTCAGACCCATGCATTTCCCTGATTGTCAGTTTAGTCTCTGTGAGCTTCTGTGTTCAGAATCTGGTTTTCTTACTCTTAGTTCCACTATTGCCTATCACATGGCCTCACCTTTGCTATAATATGGTTTCTTCTGCTTCTCAGATCTTCCCTCAAATCACCCTTATAATTTCTTCTCTTTCTTTTGTTAGACTTTTCTTAAATTTCTATATTTTTACCTCTTTTAGAGATAGCAAGAGAGTCCATGTATTCAATATAAAGAGACTTTTACAGAATCATATGGGTCCACATACTTGTCTTTGAACTCATTTAAAATTTGTATGACATTCTTTTATTTGATTTCTTTCTGTCTCCACTGAACAATATGCTGCATGAGGTATTTCTGCTTTGTTCACAGTTGTACTCTTCATATCTGGTACTGTGGTTGGCATAATAAAAATTTCTAAATCAGCAGTACTTCCTTCTCTTATTTCCTGACCTTAAGCCATGTAGAAGAAACAATGTTATTCATTCCCATCTTAACCATGGCTGCCCCAATTTTTACTTTCTTATCAATATAAAGTCCAAAAAGGTTGTTTTTAAAAAATTTAGAGTTAATGTCAAATTCAGGTTATTTTTATTTTATGCATGCCATCTATGTCCTTCCAATATTTAGCCCTGCTCTGATTTTAACATGAAAAACAAAACAAAGCAAGTCAAAACAATGAACAAATTACTGTGATACAATCATGCAACTACCTCTCAGTTCTTTGAATGGCCTTTGACATTTTTGCTTCTGATAATCCATACATGTATTTTCTTATTCTCTATCTTTCTTATTCTCTATCTTTCTTATTCTCTATTTTTCTTATTCTCTATCTAGCAACTTCTTGTTATAGTTTCACATCTTAGTCCAATTGTTATTTTCTCATAATTACTTATTCATTTTTGTATTCATCAAACTTTAAATTATGAGAGAGTGAAGGCGTATTTGTTGATACTTATATCTATGTTTATTTGTTTAACTCCACACTTTACCATCCTTTCTGTGGTAAAGCAACAAGTTATGGACCAATTACTACAGTTTGTTCATTGTTTCATCCCAATGAACTATCATGGTGCTTTTCTTGCTTTAGATGAGTATACAAATAGATGAATATCATTTTTATTTCCTCTCTTCCAGCTATGATGATGCTTGATAGTACACATACTTTTAATTTTATCTGATTCCTCCTAATAGAGGATAATTTTACTTTTAAAGTATTTATTTTTACCTATCTTTGTTGTCTTTGAAATAGTAGATGAATGGTGATTATTATTTGAATGAACATAAATATCATATTAATGTGAATTGTGAGTAGTGCAATATGTTTGGAGCATATGGGTTGCAAGGTAGGAAGAAAATCAGACTGACTGCTTGAAAATTGACCATGATAAGCCTATATTTTACATGAGTTATTAGAAAATCAGAAAATGAAAGCAAAGGGAATTTGGCACTATTAGGTAGTGAAACATGAGGTCAGAATAAAGTTTTCCAGTTTTAGATATGCCAAGATCTTTGGCAAAGTTTTCTACAAATATTCCACAAATAGGCAGAAACTATGGCCATCTGCTTCCATTCCTTAGCAGATTTTTTTTAACTAAATTTGTACCAGTCTCTTTAATGGAAACTTCAGAATTCTGTCTTGCTTTGCTGTTGACAACAGCAGTTAGAAATTAGGAGGCCACACACCATCTTTAGGAAAGCAAACTCTATGCTGAGAGTTGGCTTATATAATGAAAAAAAAAAGTACAAACAAAACCAAAAAAAAAAAAAAAAAAAAAAAAAAAAAACAAAAAAAAAACAAAAAAAAAAAACCTCAATCATAGATCAGATTAAACCATTTGACACTTACTATTGTCTAGATTCAAATCTGTTGGAAGGATGGAACATGAATTGCCAAATAGCCTGAAGTTAAGGAGACCCAAGATCCACCTCAGATTTGCTGAGGAGAGAATATTACTTGTAGAATAAATTACACATTTTGATGAATTTCATAGCTCTATGCCATGGGAGGAAGGGCAAAAGAGAAATAATGATTGTGGTGTTACAACCTTAGCAACAGCGATAATAAAGATCTCCAAGCAAAGTCATGTGTTTAGCAAGTCTCACATAAAACATCATTCTCTACCTTCTTTGTCCCTGTCCTTTCTCTTTACAATTTCCTTCTCTGTTCTTAGACATTTAGATCATAGTCACATAATCATTTTCTTTCTTTCTCTTTTTCTTTGCTCCTCAATCACCTAATACTTTCTGAGCATGCCTCCCCTTTTCTTACCCCTCCGAGTTCCACTTTCTCAACTTCCCTTTCTCCAATTCCATTGCTCCTTTGTTTCCTTTAGCAAAAGAGCAGGTATCCCAGTAATATCAACTGAACGCAGCATAACAAGATGCAATAGGACAAACAGCAAACCTTCAGATCAAGGATGGATAAGGTTACCAGTAAGAGAAAATGAGTGCTAAGGGCAGGCAAAAGAGTCATCATCATCCCCACTACCACTATTAGGAGTCCCACAAAATCCCCAAGATAAATAACCATAACCCGCATGCACAGGGCCTAGCACTGGCCCAGGTAGGCATTTTCAACCCTCATTCACAACTTCATTTACTTTTATTTTAAGATTTATTTTAAAGTTCTCAATGAGGAAGTTTATTTTTTTATTTACTGAGTCACAATGTTTATTTATTATCTGTATACACTAAAAACTGTAATATACCATTTATAATTTTTTAGTTTATCTTTAATCTTTTTTACAGTCCAGTCATTATCGCCCTCATGGTCTGCCATCTGAGAGTTCCTCATCCCATTCCTCTCCCCCATTTCTAAGAGGCTATCCCTACACCCCTACCCCACAACACCCTGCCAGGCTTCCCCACTCCCTGGGGCTTCAAGTCTCTTAAGGGCTACGTGTGTGCAACTTTTATTAGTATTTTTATGGGACTCCTGAGTGTGTGAATGAGTAGGTTTCTGGTCCTTGTGACTTATCTTGGTTCTCTTTTCTTTCTGTTGATTTGTCTTGTTCAACAACAAAATGATGACTTTTATTTTGTATTATATTTCATTATATTTTATTATTATCTCTTAGAAGTCTTTTCTGTTCAAATGAGAAACAGAAAGGGAATGGAACTAGATGGAAATGGAGGTAGGGGCACTGGGAGGAGTAAAGAGAAGGAGAACTGTAGTAAAGATATATTGTATATGAAGTATATATTTTTAAATGGAGAAATAGAATCAAAAATAAAATTTCTCATTGAAAACTACAATATATGTGCAGAGGACCTGGTGTATATCTATGTTGGCCCTTGCTTGCTGTTTCAGTTTTTGAGGTTCATATGAGTTTTACTCCATTGTTCTACAAGGGCCTTGTCATCCTAGTCTTCTTCATACCCATTCTCTCCCCAATTCTTCCTGTTTCCTCTTCAATGGGGTTCCTTGCTCTGAGGGGAGGGATTTGATGGTGGCATATCATTTAGAGTTTTGTGTCCAAAGGTCTGTCTGTCTCTCTCTCTCTCTCTCTCTCTCTCTCTCTCTCTCTCTCTCTCTCTTTCTCTCTCTCTCTCTCTCTGCATGAGGTCTAGCTGTGAGGTCTGGCTGTGAGTCTTTGTATTTGTTCTCATATGCTGTAGGAGGAATCTTCTTTGATGATGGCTGAATGAGGATAGCAGAATATCATTAGGAGATGAGTCATTTTATTTTTACCATTTTATTCATTTTTTTGATAAGTGGCATTGATTTGACATCAAGACTCTAGGCTGCTGAGCTATCTAGTTTCAGGTTCTTAGTAACCCAGCAGTGTTAGATGTGAGCTTTACCTCAAGGAGTGAGTCTTAAGTCAAATCATATATCAATTGATTATTTCAACATGGTTTGTGACACCATTGCTCTAGCATATTTTGCAGGCAAGACAGTATTGTAGATCAAAGTTCTTGTGTTTGTTGTTTACTTTTCTTTCTTGGTTGTCTGAAGAATAGCTTTCTGCACCATAGATACATGGGGTGAAAATTCTATGTAGGTACCAGCTTTAACTTACTATGTTTAATTATTGATGTAGGAGTTTTCTTCAGCAAAGAATTTTTGTTTTCAAAGAAAGTAAAGTGTGCATAGTTTCACATAGTCCACATCAAGTTGCTTTTATTATTGACATATTGTCATGACATATTTGCTATAATTAATGAACCAATTCTAAATCAAGAGTATTTAAAATTCATAGTTTATCCATAGCTTCTTAGTTATAGTTTATGCTCCTCTGTTATTCTAATGTTTCAAATAGCAAAATAACGTAACATTTAGTTTCCTCATTGGGTGCTCTTTGCCTATGGTAATTTTTAAGGCAATTTCTGTTTTTGATGACCTTCATAGCTTTGAGTATATTGGTAGTACATTTTGAGCATTTGTTACTCTTATAGTTTGTCTTCTGTTTTGTCTTGATGATCCTGGGATTATAAGGCATAAGGAGTTTGACCACAATTATAAGTGGTCTACACGATTTTCACCATATTACATCATGGGCATATGATGATACATAACATCACCTTGATCACCTAGAGGTTTGTTGTCAGATGATTCCACAGTCACTTGATCTTTTTTCTACCGTTTCTTATGTGTCTAAAGTAAATGATAAATTATAACCAGTACCTAAGGGTCGTAAGTAGGCTGTTGGACTACAGAGTACCATTATCGATCGTTCTGAATTCTTCTAAAAGAGTACATTTTTGTTATAATCACACACACACACACACACACACACACACACACACATATATATATATATATATTTGTATATAGAGTTGGTTCATAAGTACTTACTTATACTTTCGTTTATAAGTTTTACTTAACTTTTAAAATAAAATTGTTCCAAATTTGACAGGTTAGAGTGATAGATCACTGTCTTTAGACAATTTTTATTTTAGACTTTCTTGGGTGAAAGAGCAAAACTAAATCTATTATATTAACTGTGAAGTTTAGTGTTCTTTTGTCACCTTTATAAGTTCTAGAATTGTTTAAGAGACAAACCTCCAGGCACATATGCGAAGGATTATGTGCTCTTTTAGAGGGGTTTTAGGAAATTACGTTGATCATGTTAATTGAGGAAGGAAGGTGCATTTGAAAGATAGTAGGTGGAACTTCCTAAAATGAGGTTGTAGATAATATAAAAAGAAGAAAGCAAGCTGGGCATAAGCATTGACTGCCATCTGCTTCTAAATTTGGGTTGCAGAGTTAACAATTGCCTTACCTTCCCCCTGCTGTGACTTTTACACAACGATAGACTGTCACCTCAAGCTGTGAGATATAACAGACCGCTTTATCCCTTATGCTTCTGTTTTAAGAGTATTTTATTACAGCAAAAGGAAAAGTAAGTTAGGCACTCACTGATGTGCAAACACTCACCTACAGACAAACATGAGAGCCCACTGATGTTTCTAGTTCATGTGGTTCTAGCAACATGCCTCACTGATCTGCAAGTTCATATTCTAAAGGTGGGAACTTTAATATTCCATATCATTTTCCATGTAGGAGAAATGATGGTCCATAAGCCCACTGGGAAAAGATTATTAGGTAACTGCAAGAGTTATTTGCAGTTCTTTTTGCAAAGAACTTCCAGATTCCTCTCCTTCACAGTGTCACTTAGGACAGTCACGTCTTCCCCATCCTCTCTGCTGAGGTTGTTCCACTCATATATGAGACATCCAGATTCATCAATCCATTTTTTGATTTCTTACAAAATTTTAAAAAATCTGAGAATTGAAGACAAATAAATGAATATTCTTTTTTTTGGATATTTTCTAGGTCTCCCTTATGGAACACCCTTATCCCATGCCCCCATTTCTTGCCTCTATGGGGGTGCTTCCTCCTCAATGCCCCCCACACCTCCCTTACTGCCCTGGCATTCCTCTACAATGGGGCATCAAAGCCACTCAGGCCCAAGGGTTGCTCCTTCCACTGATGTTCAACAAGGCCATCCTCTAACACATATGTGCCAGAACCTTGAATCCCTCCATGGGTATTCTTTGGTTGGTGGCTCAGTCTCCAAGAGCTCTGGGGGGTCTGGCCATTTGGCACTGTGAATGCCCCCCCCCCATGGGGCTACAAAACCCCTTCAGCTTCTTCAGTCCTTTCTCCAACACCTCAATCAGAAATGCAATTCTCAAATTCATTTGGAAAGACAAAACAATAACAACAACAACAACAAGAAAAAACAGGATAGTGAAAACTGTTCTCAACAATAAAAGAACTTCTGGGGGGAATCACAATCCCTGACCTCAAGCTGTATTACAGAGCAATAGTGATAAAAACTGCATGGCATTGGTACAGTGACTGGCAGGTAGATCAATGGAATAGAATTGAAGATCCTGAAATGAATCCACAAACCTACAGTCACTTGATCTTTGACAAAGGAGCTAAAACCAGACTCATCAGTCCATTTGATCTATTACAAAATTTTAAAAAAAGAGAATTAAAGACAAATAAATAAATATTCTTTTGTTGTTGTTATTTTTGAATATTTTCTCTATTTACATCTCAAATGTTATCACCTTTACAGGTCTTCCTTATGGAAACCCCAGTGGAAAAAAGACAATATTTTCAGCAAATGGTGCTCATTCAACTGGTTGTTAACATGTAGAAGAATGCAAATTGGTCCATTTTTATCTCCCTGAACAAAGCTCAAGTCCAAATGGATCAAGGACTTCCACTTAAAACCAGATACACTGAATCTATTAGATTAGAAAGTGGGAAGAGCCTGGAACACATGGGGACAGGGGGAAATTTCCTGAAAGAACACCAGTAACTTATGCTCTAAGATCAAGAACCGACAAATAGGACCTCATAAAATTGCAAAGTTTCTGTAAGGCAAAGAACACTGTCAATAGGACAAAATGGTAGCCATCAGATTGGAAAAAGATCTTTACCAACCCTATATCCAGTAAAGGGCTAATATCCAATATATATACGAAGAACTCAAGAAGTTAGACTCCAGAGAACCAAATAACTCTATTAAAAATAGGGAACAGAGCTAAACAAAGAATTCTCAACTGAGGAAACTTGAATGGCCGATACCATGGTCACTCGTCTACTCCAGTAAAGTCTGCAATATCGGGGGTAAAAGCCTGATTAAGGACAAGAGGTGTTATGACTTCAAAGGGAGTTTGTGCCTCCTGGGTATTCAATCAGTCATTGGCATCTCCTAACTCAGACGTGTTCCAGATTAGTCTTTCCAATCATCAACACGCCTTCTTATTCAGCCATAAAGGTACCCCAAGAAATGATTCATAAATGGCTAAAAAAGGGTGTTGTTCCCTGGCCAACACAATGTTCCAATATATCCTAATTTATTACCCAGCGGTCCTTAGCTTGGAATTTCTCACACGGAATCTGCCTTATCAGATAGGATGTCCTCGGAGTTAGCAGCAGAGGTCAAGTACATAGTTAAAATTCTCAGGGCAGTCCCACAGAAGACAGAACTGTTTTATATACTAGGGAATAATCAAAGGGCTTCCCTCACTTAAGGGCATTAGCAGGAACTGTTAGATCAAACTTCCTGGTGCTTGCCTCTCACAGACCCAGAGAATTAGCAGGAACTGCTAGATTGGAACTTCCTGGTGCTTGCCTCCAGCAGACCCAGAGAATTAGCATGGGAATACCAAAATAGCCCCAGCAGGGAGGGCATCATTACTCTTCTGCCAGCTTCACACCTGGATACCTGATCCTACCGACCTTGATGTGACTGTCACCTGCCTATGTGACTTTTGTCATTTGCCCTGTTTTCTGTATACCATATAAGCCTGGCTTTCACTATGTGCAGGGGCACTGATTATAACTAGAACTTAGATGGAGTAGGACTTAGATTCATGCAGTTTGCAGCCCCCTGGGCCCAGAGTGCTTGGGCCTGGGGGTGGGGGGGATGCAGCATCAGTCCAGAAGAGGTGTCTGCTTTAGACCCAGTGTGTTTCAGGTGGCCTCAGATGTACCTCAACTGCTGAACTGCCAGATTTATCATTTCTCTTTTGTAATGACTGTAAAAGCCTCATGCCATTTTTAAGAAATACATTCCGATTCAACACACCCTTGTGTCGACTCTGTCTGTCATTCACCGAATTGTTGCCCACCTGACCAGAACTCTCATCCTGCAGGAAACGATGTCTCCTGCAACGAACCAGGTCCATGGCAGGCCGAAAAACACCTAAAGAAATATTCAACATCCTTAGTAGTCAAGGAAATGAAAATCAAAACAACCCTGATATTCCACTTCACACCAGTCAGAATGGCTAAGATCAAAAACTCAGGTGACAGCAGATGCTGGCAAGGGTGTGGAGAAAGAGGAACACTTCTCCACAGCATCTAGTGGGATTGCAAGCTGGCACAGCCACTCTGGAAATAAAGCTAGCATTTCCTCAGAAAGTTAGACATAGTCCTGTCTAAGGTCCCAGCTATCCCACTCTGGTACATAAACCCAGAAGATGCTCCAATGTGAAAAAAGGACACATGCTCCACTATGTTCATAGCAGCCATATTTATAATAGCCAGAAGCTGGAAACAACCTAGATGATTGTTCTTTTTGTTATTTTATTTTTGTTGAAAATAGATTTTTCTTTCTTATAATATATCCGAACCAGAGTTTACCTTCCTTCCACTCCTTTCAGGTCTGTTTTCACTTCCCCTTTCCCTCAGACAATACCTCCCATCCATTTTCTATTCAGAAAAAAATCAGGACTCCAGAGGAAGGCAGCCAAACAAGATATAATAAGACAAGGCAAAAGCCTTCATATCAAGGCTGGAAAAATCAATCCAGTAAGAGATAAAGAGTCCCAAGAACAGGCAAACTAGTTAGAGACATATCTGCTCCCATTGCTATGAGTCCCACAAAACTCATACCTAAAAGCCATAATATATATTCAGAGAACCTTGTGTAGAGCCATTCAGGTCTCATGTTGTTGTATCAGTCTTTGTGCGCTCATTTGAGTCTTACTTAGTTGATTCTGTTTGCCATGTTCTCCTATTGTCTTCCATCCCCTCTGATTTCTATAATCTTTTTGTCCTCTCTTCCACAGGGTTCCCCAATCTCTAAGGGGAGGGACTTGATGAACACCTCCAATTTAGACTATCTATGTCTGACTGTGTATCCTCGAACCCATTTTTGTCTTCTGCTAGGGGAAGAATCCCAGATTATGACTGGACAAGGCATCAAACCATCTTTTAATCAGTAAGTTGGTTAATGACTGAAATAAGAATTCCTCATAAGAAAAATATAATTAATATTAATTATAGCCAGTTAATATTTATAAAATTGTAAAGTGATGGTTATTCTTCCTTATCAAATTGATATCATCTGGATTCATCTAAAAGCAAGTCTTATAAAGGATCTTCTCAAACAAATTACTGGAAAAAACCCACCCTAAACCCGGGACACATCTTCTCTTAGCAAGGTCAGTAGAGGGATATGGAAGAAAGAAGCTTTGCTTTTTGGTCTCCTTGTCCATCCTCTGACTATCCTGTTGGTGTACCTGGTATAAGCCTAGCTTCTTCAGTACTCCAACATAGACTGAAGAGCAGCATCTCTCCAGAAATCCTCCAGGACTACAGCATCACACGGGAAAACTGAAAAGGCATTTAACCTTGTGGACTGAGTGACTCTTGGAATCTCAGCCATTTTTTTTTTTTTTTTGTGAGACAACCATTGTTGGACTACATGGACTATATCTTATAAATCAGCTTGATAATTCCTGTATATGTTTACACAAGTAAATTTTATTTATCAGTTCTCTTCCTTTAAAGAACTCTGATTAATATCCTTCAGGAAATATAAATAAATTAAAGCTAGTTTGATATTTAATGACACCTGGCTGTAATGGTGTCATCAAGGGAACAAATGGATGTGGGAGAAGATGAATATTTCACTATTGGAGGGAGTGTAAGCTGTCACAATCATTATAAAAATCATTTTGAAGCTTCCTCCAAAAATAAAAAGAGAACTGTCATGTGACCTCATTACATCATTCTTGGTAAATGCCCAAAGGACTAGAGATTCTATCACAGAAATACTCATATAATCATGTTTGCCACCACCCTTTTTTTTTTTTGAGTTCCTTCTTTTTATTAAATCATACACAACTACTTGTCTTCTGGTTTGTTGAAGCAGTAAGTGAGACAACACTTGCCACAGTAATGCCTGTCAAAGTGGCTACCCATAAAAACTCCAGCACCACATTCACTAATTTTGCCATTTTCATCCACCTTATAGCATTTCAGCACAGCCAACTTAAACTTCTTCCTCTTATGCTTATTCTTCTTGGGAGTGGTGTAGGACTTCTTCCTTTTCTTAGCACCTCCACGAAGTCTCAACACAAGATGAAGGGTGGACTCCTTTTGAATGTTGTAGTCAGACAAAGTACGGCCATCTTCCAGCTGCTTACCAGCAAAGATCAACCTTTAACAATAGCTAAAACATGGAATCAGGCTAGATGTCAATCAACACATGGATAAAGGAAATGTGGCATACATACAGAGAGTGGAATAGTATCTAGACATAAATATTAAAACAATGCCAATTGCAGAAACATGGGTGAAACTGGAAATACTAAATAAGAACACTACAGGCTCTGAAAGAAAAACAACAAAGATTTTCTCTTATACATAGAGAACTTTTATACATTTGTAGACGTTTTGGGGGTGGAGCATCATGAAACAAAAGTGGAGAACATGAAAACAGAAAAGGTCATAAAGAAAGGGAGATAGATAAAAGCAAAAGATTAATACAATATATGTAACCCCAAGATTAAGGGAGTTCAAGTAGTGGGAAGAGAAGCATAGAGTAAGAGATAGAAAGCAGAAAGGGAAGGTTAATGGGAACATAATTTGTATGAAATACCATAATGCAACCCACTACTTTGTAAGCTAATTTAAAAACAAATTAATGTCTTATATCCACAATTACAATTTAATGTAAAATTATTTTAAGTTAAGCATTTTAAATGTTAGCTTCTTCTCTGGGAACTGACTGCTCCACCTATAGTATAGTTATATATATCCTCACATTCTTAACCCCATTTTCGTGTACATTTAAAAAGAATATATCTTTAAACACTTTCTGTAGACTTGTTTCTCTTCTGTTTTCCCTGACTTACATTAACCCACACATCGTTCATCTTTCCAGTGATTGACAGAGTCTGGACAGAGATCTTATTTGACTGTTTCACTGTTCTTTAAACTTGGAGTTAATAATGGAACAGACATCATACTTGTCTAGTGCCTTTAATGTAGTATCTAAGGGCACTTTGCCAATTAAACAAACCTTCAAAACTAAGTGTAAGAGATTTTTATTGATGGTTTTGTTGAACCAGACATTTTCCCCAAGGTTAAAGAACACTGTCAAAATTGTAACTCTGGAAAGAACACTTCATTTTTTTTTGTGTGTGTGTCATCTAGTCACAAAAGATGCCTCGTACAATTTTGAATAGGCAAAAATATAAAACATTTTCCCATCTCTCTCCTCACTCCCTCCTGGGAATCAGGTATATTTGGGAAATGGGAACATTGGACTGCACCCAGCTGCATTTGGGAGTCTTTCAATGGCACACATTTAATCCAATATTGCTTCTAGTATTTAGGAAGCCAGACATATAATCTCTGTCTCCATAGGGGAGCTAAGCTTTCACATGCTCTTCTCACCAATGCTGTCTGCCTATTTTTGCCCAAAGACATAATAACTATTTTTGGTAACTGCATACTGTGATAAGGCCTGTGTTACATTAACTGAAATAAAGACATTTTAGTCTGAATTAACAGATGACTTTTAAAGCAAGACAATTTGGGAAAGAATGGTTGAGCAATTTGGATAAAATTTAAAACTTCCTTTTTACAATATTGACTCTAGCACCAACATGAGAGGTTATTTTTCTCAGTTTATGGTCTTAATCTCTCTTTTTAATCAGTTTAATAGTTATTTACACAGAGCTAATTATCTGAATGAAGCATGTTTCTGCTTATTTGAAACTTTCAAGGACAGAGAATTAGTTTGATGCATTATCTGCCAGAAGTTTGACTGCAAGATGTAGTGAGCAGAGTGGAAAACATGCATACAGATATTCATACATACATTCATACATACATAATTCTCTCTCTCTCTCTCTCTCTCTCTCTCTCTCTCTCTCTCTCT
>JADRCD010168547.1:0-11968 GCA_019843815.1 Montemys delectorum | reverse complement strand
TGTGTGTGTGTGTGTGTGTGTGTATGTTTGAGTGAATTATGTATGTGTACAATTATACAGTGTATACAGATGTATGCCTATGTGTGCACCTGCACAGGTGATGTTTTATGCCCTGTTGAGTTTTTTGGGTGCCATATCTATCAACTTCCAGAAGAGTCACTTAAAATTTGCTCATTCCTTGAGAAATGGACTAGTTTAGTCACTAGGAATCCCAGGAATCCATAGTGTTATCAGTACATGTGTGAACATAGCAGGTTTTATTTGTGCATGTGTATTAGGATTTGAAATTAGGTCATCATACTTGTTCAGAAAGTACTCTTCTACATTAAGCTATCTGACTCCCACTCTATATTCTTTAATTATAAAATATCTTTTTCTGAATATTTTCTATTTTCATGATTACCCATGACAGGATTTTTCCATGATCCAAGTCACACATACCTGTGTCAACTTGACCTAACTCTAGCCTTATTTCATTTCACATTCATTGGGTTTCCTCACTGTGTTTTGCCTAAACTCAATCCCTACTTTTCATCCTGTCATTTTTTTTACTCATCGTACTGTGGAGATGTGTAGTCTGCTTTCTTTTAATTCTTTTTTATCTTTTTCCTGTGTTTCCTTCCATAAAGCTGAAAAATTGGCTATACAATGTGCCCTTCACTTCTGCTTTATCCAATGATGTCTTTCTTAAGTTATGTGAGTATATATGTGTGTATGTGTACACACACACACACACACACACACACACACACATATATATACATATATATATATATATATATATACTGTACTATAATTCTAAGATTAAGTATTTTTTTTTATTCTTTTGATCTTATAGCTTTTTTTTCTATTCAAGAAAGAAAGAATAGGTTGCTATTCACTAATTGTGTGCCTCACTGTAATGTGACTGAACTTTCTAACCTTTTTCATTTGAGCACTTATTTGAATTTATTTGGTGGTAAGTCTCATATAATATTTTATGTAGAAGAGGGTTTATTTTATCTTTATACAGGTTCAAGTAGAGTCAGTTCTATGTGTCGTTTTAAGAAGATAATGCATATTCACATATGAAAACATACAATATAAATAGTAAATAAATTATCTAAGTTAGACCAGATTTGCTCAGTTCTCACTCCCTGTCCTGGAGAGACCATCTTGGAAAAAAAGCCTATGCCTTCCACACTACACACCACATGGCCACTGCCAAACCTCTGTGATGATTACAGTTAGGTTAATATGGTTCATGTTAATTTCCAGGAAGCCTATTAGTGGTATTCTATGGAAAGCCTTTGTCAATTAAATCTTGATGTATAAAATTATCCAAATGATATTATTATAAAATGCACAAGAGGGGTTATAAAATGGAAGAGTATTATTATAAAATAGTCAATATCTAAGCTTTTTGTCCTCAGTGAATTGGTTTTTCTACTGTATTCATTCATTTTTTGAATAGTTATAAATGTTAGATTGCTATGCAACTAGTTAATAAATAAATTAAGAAAACATTTTACTCCTAAGAAGATAATATATGCATATTAATTCCATATTAACTAGTCTTAATGACACAAGAGCAACAAGAATTTTTTGCAAAGGACTAAATGGTTTAGAACATAAACCAAGAATGGACAGATGGAGACACAAGAAGATAACAACTTCTGTTCAACAAAGAGAAAAAAAACTGAATGAAAAGAAGCCAACAGAGTGGGATAAAATTTTACTTAGTTATACACATTAATCTAGAATATCTGAACAACTCAAAAATAATGTACTCATAATCCAACCACAATTAATACATGTATTTTTGAGATAACACAAATTTCTCATATAAAAAGGAAGTATGTGATGTGCAAGGATACCTTGAAAAAATAGTCAACATCTTTAGCCACTATTGAAAAGTAATGCATTGGGAATCTATCAAAATGACTATAATTAAGAAAAGAATTTTTTTTTTTTTTTTTTTTTTTTGGTTTTTCGAGACAGGATTTTTCTGTGTAGCCCTGGCTGTCCTGGAACTCACTCTGTAGACCAGGCTGGCCTTGAACTCAGAAATCCACCTGCCCTTCCCAAGTGCTGGAATTAAAGGCATGTGCCTCCAGCACCAGGCCAAGAAAAGAAATATTTTAAAATGCTGTTTAGGATATGGACAAAATGTATTACTATACACTGCTGGTGAGGACACAAACTAGTCCAGATGCTATTGAAAGCAACACGTGAACATTCTTCAAAACACTAACACATACCATATGCCACATGTATACCACCTGCTGTGGCTTGAATATGAAATGTACCTCCCTTAGGGTTGTGTATGTGAACACTTAGTCCCAGCCAGTGGCACTGTTTGGAAGGCTAGGGAGTGGAGCATTGCTGAGAGAAGCGTGTCCTTTGGTGTAGGCTTTGAGTTCTCTAGTCTATATTCACTTGTTCTGCTCTCTCTGCATTCCTGTACTGTTGCTGCAAAGCAAGGAATGAACGCATGTTCCTGCTACCGTCCCTTCCCTGCTGGGATGGACTATATCCCCTCTGGATGTAAGCCAAGATAAAGTCTTTCTCTTTTATGTTACTTTTATCACAAAACCAGAAATGTAACTAAGATAATACCCAAAGGACTTTACTAAAAGTATTAAGAAGATATTTGGGTTTTTTTTGTATCAATGTTCCCACTGTATGTGTTATGGGATAAGCGTGTGTGTGTGTGTGTGCGTGTGTGTGTGTGTGTGTGTGTGTGTTTTGTGTGTGAATTTGGAGAGAGAGGTTGAGAGAGGGAGAGATAGAGACAGAGACAGAGGCAGAGACAGAGAGATTGTGATAGCTATTCTTGATTATCAATTTGACCATATCTGAGATTAACTAAAATCCAAACATGGAATGTATACCTGAGAGGATTATTATTATTATTATTATTATTATTATTATTATTATTATTATTACTATTAATTTTAAATGCATAGATTCACTTTCCTTCACCCCACCTCCCTAGATTCTCTTTTAATACAGATCATTGAGATAGAAGGACACACACTTTAATCTGGATCTTGAGGCAAGAACACACACTCTTAACCTAAGCTACACTAGAAGGTTAAAGAAAGAAACTTTTGTTCTTTGCCAGCTTGCCCATGTCTTGCTGGCAAGTTCATCCCTTCACTTCTCTTAGAGGCTACTTCATCAAGTTTTCAGTATATACACTTAGGACTCTCTGAGACATTCAGTCTTATGGATTGAGCAAGCCAATAAGTAGCACTTTTCAATGGGCTCCTTATCAGCTTCTGGCTATAGGTTTCTGTCCTTGAATTGAAGTGATGGATCAACAGTTAAAGAGCGCTTGCCGCTCTTGTAGAAGATATGTGTTCAATTTCTATCAACAGGAAGCTAACAACTTTTGTGACTTTCTTCCAGGGGCTCTGACGCATTCTGCTGCTATCTACAAGTACCAGGCACACACATGCAACATACAAATTTGTTGCGGTAAACCTCCAACTCAAATAAGCCTGGGCAAAGAAAACACAACTCAATTAATATGAATACGAGGTGCATGCCTGGATTTGGGCAGATCTACCACTATACTACTATATTCCCCATCTATGAGATCCCTTATAACTTGCAGTTTCTCCAGGCCATATACTTCTGCTCCATTTTTCTTCCTCCTCCCTTCCTCCATCGTCCTCTCCTGTTTCCTCATTCTCCCCCAAACTTTTCAGTTCCAACTTCTCTTCTATTACTCAATCACCAGCTCTAGCCTTTATTTTACAGGTTAAGGTGGGGAGAAGGTTCACAAGAGGTCACTTGTGTATGTGATTCACTCTTAGTCCACAGCCCACCTAGGAAAGGAGAATTAACATCACATACCAAGACTATCCACAATATACATACATGTAGATAAACACTCATATACATAAAATACAAATGAATTAATATTTGCAAAAGAGAAGAAATATCTTTTGCAGAAAGTGGATGCAATTGAAGATATTCTATTAAGAAAAATATTTTTGTGCAACATTTTAGGAAGTCTGAGAAGAAGAAGAGGTGGTGGTGGAGGTGGTGGTGAGATCAAATTGCTGTGAGTTCAGACTTTCACCCTTGGTCACTTTGTGATGTCCTCTTCTAGATGAAAATTTTTCTACTATTTCAAATACTCAAAGGTGCACATGCAGTGAGATCTTTGGCACTTAAGCCTGATTTCAGCTCTGTCTCTTGCTACTCCAGTAAAGACTGATTGTACCAAAGTGATAAAAAGGCACTTTACTGTTGAATTATTGACGAGTTGTGAATCTTATGTTAAACTGGAGCAAGTAACACACTGACGTTGTTAAACTAATAATGGGTAAGTCCAAAGTAAGAGTTACCTAATGGAGGGCTTCCCTATGGACCAAACCCAGGAAAGATTCGATTCTGCCCTTACAGAGTTTCTTGCTGCCTTGATTTTACCTGTTACAAAATTCTAATATAAATCATATTTTACTTATTAATTCTGTTTACTTGCTTTTCTTCACAAGAGAGTGCCATTTATGTGTCAATTCATGTTTTTTTGTTTAGATTTTCCTTAATGCATAAAATAATGCCTAAAACAGAGAAAGTGATTAGTAGGTATTTGTTGAATATATGAATGAATGAATGAATGAATGAATGAATAATATAATTTGTAGCAATGAAAATCAATATGATATAGGGAGAAACAATTTAAGATTGTAGTTACAAAATATTTTAAAGTTGTATTTAAGTTGATATTTGAGAATAGATCCAAAAATATAGATAACTAGATTAAAATTCTCAGACCTGTACATTTTACTACCATAAACATTTAGGATATGTCTCATCCCACATAAAACTATTTATTACTCAGTTTTGAATGCAAACTGTCACATGTTCTCTCACCACAGATGATAGATATTGTTTTATGTGATGCTGTGTGAACTTGTGTACGTGACTTGATTTCATTGGGGTAATAGGCAACTATATTCATAGTATATAGAAATTTAAGGCTATATAGGAAGATAATTTAAATATACAACAAAAGAAATAAAGATATTCAAAGTATTTGAAATAGGAGCACCATTTATAAGAATAAATCGTAAAACAATGCTTAAATAATATGAAGCAAAGGCAAACACTAAGTATAAACAATAAATTACAAATAAGGATAATCATGTTTATTGTCAGTAGTCTAATGTTGAAAACAATTTGAATTTTTATTCAAAAATTAAATGTTGCACTTACTCAAGGAAATGAGTTTCATTTTAAAATATTATATATTATAAATTAACAATCTAGAAATTATCCCAATAAGTAAAAAAGAGGAAATAATGAATGCAATTAAATATTAGCAATATACATTTATCTATGAATATATGAACAGAGAAGGAATGAAATTATCCAATTAAATGTTTATCTGTGGCATTTGTCATGGATAACTTTTTTATAATTAACATCAAGTATTTGGGATTTTTCAGGTGTGTGTACAGTATGTGATAGTAAAAGCAAAGTAATCTAAAAGAAGCAAAAATGAACTGACTACGCTGTGTAAAATATGAAAATTATGATGGACACGATCATGAATCTCTATTCCTTTAAACATCATAATTCTCCTACATTGTAGACATGAGGGAGAGAAAAAAAACAGAAAGGGAAAATTAGATTCGTGATTGAAAAATCTCTTTTTATATGACCTTTATACCTTCATGATGTTCTATACCAAAGCTTAGGTCAGGCAATTCTTACTGCCTGCGAGACTGGGAGATAAAGAAGCATTATTCTGAGTTTCTAAGCATGTGTTAAGCGAGATGCAGGCACATCCTGTTCTGGGCTCCAAGGTGACATAGTTAAAAGGAAAACAAAGCAAAACAAAACACAAAATCAAAACAAAGCAATGGAAAAATCATATCTCTTCCATGCTGAAAAAGTTGGGGAAGGAAGAGACAGTGATTATGCTCTGAATGTTCTTCAGCTGAGCTTCTATTAGTGCAGGCAGCTGGGAAGTCATTGATTGCCTCTGAGAGATGATGAGATTGTGCTACACAGAACTTGGCCATCGTTACCATGTGATTTTCAATTAAGAAGAAAATCAAAAGTATCCCGGTGTCATGGTCATAACCTGAAGGGTTCAGACAAGCTGCTGGCTGCATACAAATCAGGGCTAATCATCCATCCTGGTGCAGCCTGCTGGCTTTCAGGAGAAACGATCTTTACAGCATGCAGCACACTTATTTTTCCTGTCCTTGCTGTTGTCATTTGTGAATTAGATTGTTCATTTTTGTGTGTTGCATTTGTGAATAGCTAATCCAGAGCACTGATGGAATTATCACTACAAGGATATGGGGGGGGGGTCAAAGTGAATTGTTGAGAACTGAGCAACTTGGAAGTTCAGCAAGGCAACTGGAGAAAGTTGAAACAGCTCAGGTCTGCAGACACCTACATCTCTTTTAATTCATGCAAGTAGACTACTAATCTACTCACAGAGCAGTGAAATGCAATGACCTAACACAGAAAGATCTATTAGTATAAACTGTGTAGATTTGATGAACACCTTTGTTTTGCTTTGTTTCAATATAGTGTTATAAAATTTTCAAGAAAAGAAACTTGAGAACTCGCTATAGAAAAGTCTGTCTTATTAGCTGGAGTGGGTGAGCACCCTCATAGAAGCAGGGGAGGGGGGATGGGATAGGGCGTTTCCCAAGTGGAAACTGGGAAAACAGATAATATTTGAAATGTAAATAAATAAACTATCCAATAAAAAAACAAACATAACAAAAAAGAAATGTTTAACTATGTCAAATGATATGCTTTTATGAATTGGTCATCTGGGATAGGGAAGGAAAAGCATACAGTAACACTATTGTTATGCCTACTGATGGCCTCTGCTTAGACACTGCTGTTGGTCTTAATAAAGAAAACAGGAAAGAATCCTTTTGGCCTTTATTGTAGAGAATAAGATGACATATCTACCTCATCCTACTTTTTATGCCTTAACTGCAAAACAAACTGCAGCTGTCAGAAAACAGAGTTGAGTTGATTGTCAATTTTATTGACAGTAATAGCTTAATCTTGCCAGTGTAAAGAACACCCATCAGTATGTGAACGGAATTCATGAAGTGCAGAAAGCCCTGCTTTGGCTTTACAATGGGCTCCATGAAAGCTGGATTATTTTTAGTGTTATTCTCTCACAAGATGTGGCTTTTGTTACCCAAGTTTAACCTTGTAGTCAATTGGGTTTAAAAGCTGTCTTCTGCATATGAGCATCTTTTCAAAAGTGTTATTATTTTAAACATTCTTATGGCTAGAACAAGAATTTAAAAGATTAGAGTGATAAAATGTTCTGGTGGGTGTGGTCAGAGGATAGATAGGATCAGGACACACTGCTTACACACCTGTGGACCTTTAAAAACTGCCTAAGCAATTCTGTCACTGTTTCACAAGCCCTACATTTTGATCCTATCATTGGAATCTTCAGGTCTCAGGTTTTCAGTCTTTTATTTTGAAGTCGTGACAGTGTCAGGGGTTCCCTTCATATCATGGCTGAAGTGACTGATGATGGAGATGTCATATTAAGCCATCTTTCACAAATCTCACAAACCTTCCCTTAAGACTTCTGTAAACTCTTAACTAAAAGTCAAAGGTGACAAACAGCTATCCATTGTTCAAACTTTTAATATTAGTGTTAACAGGTAATCAGGATGATTGTTTGGTTGATGGAGAAACAGACATGAGTGACACATCACTGATGTGCTGTGTGATGCCAGCATAGTACAGATATGCAATGAGAATGTACTAGCATTTACTTATTTGTCTTTTGTTTTCAGTTCTATGCCTGGTATTAAGAAATGTACACCTTACATTTCCTGTGCAGACCGTGACTCTATGTTCTAAGCTTATTCACTCACTTATCACACACACACACACACACACACACACACACACACACACACACACACATTCTTAATAGAATACATAAAGATGAAATTCAATAGCTTTCCAGAGTTTACATTCTAGTTAAAGTAAAAGAAGACAAATAAGACAAACACCACATTAGTCCCAGGAAATATTGCCACCTATGAAAATTACCTCACTCTTCTTGAATTTGGGCTAAAGGCTTATCTGCACAAGAGTTGTACAAGTTGGATCAGCTGACATTTCATCATGGAAAAAGGTAGAGCCCATGAGGTTTATGGAGGAGATGCCATTTTCTTCAGTGGTGCAGATGCCCTTTCTCCCACAGAGCTTGGGTAAGCAATTCTAATTATACTCAGAGGAGCACACACTAAGACAAGACATTAAAGTAGAAGTGAGGCATGTTGAGAAGAAGAATTCCAGTGAAAGACAGGTGGCTGAGAGAGAAATGGGGTGCAAAAACAGCTAAAGTTCATTATTTAAGAGCACAAACCTCTAAAATAATTTTTTAAAATAAACTACATGATGCTGAAAAATATCCAAGTAAAACATTCATTTGTACAATATGACTTTACCCTGTGAACATATAGGTATGAGCCTCTAGCCTCACTTAATTCAGGTGGTGTACCTTTAAGTCTGATCACAAAGCCAGTTCTGTGTGATGTGCCCCAATACCCAAGTTTTCATTGCTGCGGTTTTTACATGGTTTACAACAAGCTAGGTTATGTTCCTGTAGATTGTAATGGGTCCTGAATGTCTTTAGTGTTGTTTCAAGAATACATAATTACTGGAAGCCTCATTATGAGAAGCAGATGACAAATTTTTCAATGCAGACCAGTCTTCAAGGCTCCTTGTCTGAAGATTTATTTACAACAGCAAAATCCATGTCTACCTTGTTTTTTACTACTGAATGAACTTCAGCAAATATCAGCTTTAGGACACCAACAACATCTAATGGATGGCCACGAGAAGGCAGTGTTGGCCTTGTCAGCTGTAAAAATATTGTCAATATTCTAAGGACTTCAGGAGACCAGCAGTGGGTGAAGCTAAAGATATATGGCTGAATCATCAGCATGTGTTACATCTTGAATTTGTTTGAATGTTTGGATGGACAACATAGCCAATCTCACTATTAGCATTTGATAACAAACATTTATTCTTGAACTGTTATCCAGATGAACAGAGGATGCTGAGCAAGGGATGCTGAGGCTGGATATTCAAGTCCTTACTCTTGTCACATTTTCCAATGGGTAGTATAATGTTTTGTGAATATTTTAGGGACAAATCTTGGCAGTTCGAAAGGCTGTCTTTCATAAATCATGAGGGTCATTTGTGGGAGGTAGGATTACCTAAACTATTTCTGTTTGGGTAAGAAGGACCAAGGGTTAGCAGATGGTAGGTGAAAAACAGAACCAGCTGCAGAGTCCAAATTAAAAATTGAAGCCATCATACATTTTGTCTGCATATGCTACTAATAGTTGTTTTGAAACATGATAAATTGTACCACAGGGTCAGCATAACAATCTAGTTGGCACAGTTCAGACTTCGTTGCATTCATTATGTGTTTGCTGGGGTTGTGATTAGGGCTCTGCTATTGTTGGTTAAACACCCGTTGTTGAGTCTTTTCTTCAAAACATAAACATATCCAATAAGGGAGCTCATGCACGGATGCATGTAGCAAAGGGGCTTAGCAGGTGCAGTATTAAGGAAACAAAAGAAGAAAGGTGATCTCTTAAGTAAGAATCCTCAAAGTCTGAAGGAGTATGTTATTATATAAGTCAATTTATCATTTACCACCTGGGTTTTTTGTTTTAAATCTTGGACCAAGTAATGATATACAAAGAATATTTGAATGTATATATATATATATATATATATATATATATATATATATATATATATATTAATTCTTTTGGTTATAATCACTAATAATATTTCTTTATTACTTTTTATTATATACCAGGTGAAATATATGGTTTGCACACTAAATGTATTTCCAACTTAGAAGACTTCATAAGTGAAGTAAGATTAACTTGCTAATGTGAATATATATTCCATTCTATTCTTTCTTCCTCTTTTACTCAGTGTTTCTCAGTACCTCACTTGCATTCTGATTTAGAATATGTTACTAAGAATAGTCTATAGTTATTTGTTCGTGTGTATTTCATACCTGATGATGTCATGGGTAGTTTGAGATTATAAAGATGCTACTCCAGATCTTGGTAGTTAGAAGCCTAAGCCAAAGGGTTGAGAGTTGTCCTAGTGAAAACATCAGTACTTGTAAAATCACCAAATTTTACTTAACTAACAATATGTATTTTAAAAGGTTCTGAAGGAAGTTTCTTGGATATTTGAAATGCTTTCATTCTTTACCAAAGGAAAGGCAGTATGAAGAACAATGTTTCCACAGGTGACTCTCACATGGGTCATTTCCTTTGGAAGTTATGGTTTTCTGTTTACACACATTCACATACTGCATTCCACAAAATTATAATGCCTTCCCTGCTCCTCTGACCAACTACATGCATGCTGTGTTTGTAACTGCGACAGCCTGCATTTATGTAGGGTATTAATTTTCTTTTTGGTATGCAATGTCTCAGATGTACAGAGCTGTAAAGTAAGTTTTCAATGAATTCACTGGTAACTTTTATTTTCCTTATTTTGAAGTTATATGTTTGGAGTTATTTATAGTTTATATTGAGAAAAATGTATCTATTTTCAGTATTGCCGTGGACAGGCATCTACATAAGACTGTTAAATTGATTGTTGTTTTATATCAAACAACTTTTACAATACTCATTTTTATTGTTATAATATTTTAGAAATTTTAAAGGATATGACAAAAAAGATATTGTAGGTATTAAGAGGGGTCTCTGGGAGGAGTTGGGGTACAAAAGGAAAACAAGAATGTGATTTAGTTCTATTTACTTAAAATATGTTTTTTAAATGTTAACAAACTCAGATAAATTGAAATAATGTAACTTTTCTCATTATAATGCCATAAAACTTAAAAAAATAAGGGTGCGATTTTTTTCTTTAAGCGCTAAGACCATTGACTAGAAAAAATAGCTTGAACAGGTGCTTTCTGTTGTAATTTCCCTCCTGGCAATTTTTTCTTTCTTATGTTTTTAGTTTTCATGTTTTCCACTGGATCATAGAACTGTAGATGTTGGTGCTCCCCTGTCTCAGTTTCTTGATTTAATGCCACACACTACATTTCACTGCCACAACATATGAGTACAATAAATTTTCTTGTAAATTTGGCGATTCAAGACTATGACTCTGTCAAGCTTACACTTTCAAAACTCCTGAAATATTTCCACTTTGCAACCCTTTTGCATTACTTTGAAAACTTTTATGTCCATAAAATGGTTGACTATAATAAAAAAAAGTACAACTCAGAGGCTGACTTTTAAAATTAGTGTATGAAGCATCTTGTACCTATATAAAAATTCTCATTGAAGGGGGTTAGAAGGAAAAAAACCTTTTCCCTACAGGTAATATATGTAAAATTATATCAGATATCTAGATTTAAATTTTCTTCTAAAGTTCAAAGCTATGTTTTGCATGTTGAGCTAATGTTATAAGAACAGGATACTCAAAAAGGTTAGTAATGACAAAATAAAATTAATGTGTCTGTATGTGACTAACCCATACCTTACATGGAATTATTACATGTACCTTCATGATTTAAGGTTATGATGAAAACAGTGTTTTCAAGGAGAGTTCCTCTGAGTTCCTCTGTTCACTTTAGTACTTCAGAATTACTCGAATCACCTTCTGCATTGATAGCAATCTGTCATCCCCATAAATCATGAGCATAACTGCTAATCCTTTCAGTAGTTATCGAGACAAATTTAATTTATGAAACTTCCATTCCATGGTGACCTGTAAATACTCCTTGTTCATAGGTGTGTTTGTGGTAGATAGGGAGGGCAAGAAGTCAGATTGATCAGGATGAGACTGGCTTCTCAAGCAAAACTGAAACTTGGCATTCCACCTGAAATGACACTTGTGTATGAATAAGAACTGAAGATTGATGTAGTACATCGTAATTTTCCTCTTCTTCTTCTTCTTCTTCTTCTTCTTC